>SJXQ01002156.1:324821-555881 GCA_006408695.1 Aepyceros melampus | reverse complement strand
TTGGATTTTCAGAATCACAATATCTCCTCTCAGCCTACTGTAGCACCTCTAGAAAACTCTGGTTACACGGTGCAAAATCACAACTTTTCTTTGTAAAGAGGGCATAATTTCAAGCGGATCATGGAATATTTATGTCTCTATGCAGCTCTTTGAAGGAATAATCTTATGTTTTTGTGCCCATCGTGGGTCAGAGGTTCAAATCAGCACTTCTTTCTGTCACTTCTTATATGTTTTACTATAATTTACAGCTCAGCGAGAGGACACATAAAACAAAAGTGTCTATTTTATTTCAGCAACTAATTCTAGTTAATCAAAGATTTCCAGCCAAACAACCCAGCATGAAACTCTGCACGGAAAATTCGAGGAGAACAAAGCATTTTGTCAAATAACACATCTCATGATGTAAACACATATGTCTCTTAAAGGAAATTTTATCGTTTCCACATTATCAGCATACAAAAGAAGCATTCTTGTCACAGACCTGGTGCGACTGAGGAGTCATCGTCATTGGAAACGAGAGCCTGATTAGGTTCCCACACAGATATGAATAGACTTTCCTTTTTTAGTGAAATAGCTGCTTTTATTCCTTTTTAAAACAGACTGGCAATTGTCACCCTAAAAACACTGAATTGTACTAGGGGCAACATTTGTTTCTGCTTTTTTTTTTTTCCCCATCTTTTTAGAATCAGCCAATAACATTACTATCCCTTCTGGTTGGTCCTCTTCTGGAAAGTCTGAGTTAATCCACAGCTGTGTGAATGTGAAAAAGGGACACAGCAGGCTAAGTCTGTTGGGTCTCTTGTCTGCTAATAAAGTGCACAGTCTGCAGGACAGATGTTAAGAGGATCTGTTAAATAAGTCAGTGGCAGAGATCCTGACCTCTGCCAAGGAACATTTTATTATTCCAGAAAGGGGCATAATTGCAAGGCATTAACAATTAGAAGAACCATAGCTTTTCTTTATAGTTTTACTCCTTGTTTCATCATTTGGTTGAAATATAGTATGAAGGCCCATTCGCTGAGAAGCAATGTGCTAAATATGATTGGATTTACTACAAACTGCAGATTACAAGATTTCCCCAAATCCCAGGGAAATGGTTGGACCTTGGCTTTGCTTCAACCTTAAACAGTTTTGTTTATTCTGCGTGTATCATTACACTATTTGTACAGTTTCACTTGCCACAGGGTACCATTGTACTAAAGGGACCATGAATCTTACCAAATGTAGTTTCCTAACTATTAAATCTAGTGTAATGGGAAATGTAAACTAGAGATCAAATTAATAGAGGAATATCACATCATAAAGTTGTTCTCTATACCTTATACCACTTTACCATTTACGGTGTGAATAAAATCATGTCTACCACAAGCATTGCAAATTCCTAAGTGTGGTGTAAAAGGCGCTTTGTGATCTGACCCCTTGCTTACCTTTCCAGCCTCCCCTCCTATTGGTCTCACACACTCAGCCTGTGCCAGACCACTGGTTGTTTTCTGAACGTGCCATGCTATCTAGTGCTTCCACACCAACAGGCAGACTGCTTTTTGTCTGGAGTGCTTTTTCTCTCCTCTGTGTCTCTACCACTCTGAATGCCTCTCCTATAAACCTAGTGAATTTCTACTTTCCTCTCAAGATTCATTTTAACATCATCTCATCCATAAAGATTGCCAATACTTCTCCAGGTAGAGCTTAACACTTTCTCCTCCCATAGCATTTTCCTTCTGGAAGCACATATTCTTTAACAGTTATCACATTGTTTACCAGATGGTAAGCCCTCTGAGGGCAAAGATCAAGTTCTATCCATTTTAATATCCCCCAAATAGAAAAGAATGCTTACTACACAGTAGGCATTTAATAAATATGTGGGAAATAGGCTTCCAAGGTGGTGCTGGTGGTAAAGAACCTACCTGCCAAGCAGGAGACAGAAGAGATGGGTTTGACCCCTGGGTGGGAAGATCCCCTGGAGAAGGAAATGGCAAGCCCACTCCAAATTCTTGCCTGGAGAAGCCCATGAACAGAGAAGCCTGGTGGGCTATACATAGTCCATAGGGTCACAAAGAGGCAGACAAGACTGAAAGGGACTGAGCACTCATGCATGGGGAATTAATGTATGAGTGAATTAATTACAATCAATCCTTTTTCATGTTTATATAAGTTTTATTCTGGCCTTGTCACTACTACCTGTACTTTTAGAGGGTCTTATATTTAATATACCTTGTTTTGTTTTTTCAAAGAATTGTCATTGTTGTTTAGTCACTAAGTCATGTCTGACTCTTCTGTGACCCCATGGACTATAGCCCACCAGGCTCCACTATCTCTCAGAGTTTGCTCAAATTTATGTCCATTGAGTGATGCTACCTAACCATCTCATCCTCTGCCCCTTCTGAGAACAAGTGGAAGCATGAGCTGTATTATCCTCTTGGCCATATGTTTAAATTCAGTTACTCATCCAAAATTTATTTGGAAGTCACAAAATTTAGCTCTTCATACTCTTGCCTCACAATTCTACACACTGTAACTCAGGCCACTTACAAGCTGTGTAGCTTTGGCCAGGTTAATCTATCTCTCTAGACCTCAGTCTCTGCAAAAACCAAAAGATTCACATGATACTTGACAGTGTGTTGTTGTTCAGCTGCTAAGTCATGTCCAACTCTTCTGTGACCCTAAGAACTGTAGCCCTCCAGGCTCCTCTGTCCATGGGATTTTCCCAGGCAAGAATACTGCCATTTCCTTCTCCAGGGGATCTTCCTGACCCTGGGATCAAACCGACATCTCCTGCACTGGCAGATGGATTCTTTACCACTGAGCCACCAGGGAAGACCACTTGACGGTGTGTGAAGCATTTCTGACAAACATTTTCTTATTTATTTCTCACAACTGCCCGATGAGTATAGATATCACTCCTAATCCACTGAATAGCATCTGGTATGAAAGTGTTAGTCACTCAGTCATGTCTGACTCTTTGTAACACTATGGACTGTAGCTCACCATGCTTCTCCATCCATAGGATTTTCCAGGCAACAATACTTGTGTGGGTTGCCATTTCCTTCTCCAGGGGAACTTCCTGACCCAGGGATTGAACCCGGGTCTCCTGCATTGCAGGCAGACTCTTCACTGTCTGAGCCACTGGGGAAGTCCAGAATCTGGGTATAGAAAGACTGATTTGCTCAAGCTCATGGAACCAGTAGTAGAGTTGGGATCTGGTCTTCAAAGCCTCTGAAGGACTTTATAGCTCTGAAAATTATGCCATTGTTCAATCTCTTTGTCTACTTGTGAAGGCTTTTCTTTCAATATTGTGGCACTTTTTCCAAATAGTGGCAAGTCCAGTTTAAAATACCTTAATTGCTTCTTGACCACCTTAATTGCTTTCTTGCTAAAGAGCACTGCACTATGCCTTGTGCTTTTTGAAGTCTGTCGTGCTCATCAGGCATAGGCATTAGGACAAAAATATTTCAAAGAATCTATACACAACCAGCTTGAATAGCCAATAAATGAGTATATTTGTATGCACACATACCAAATGATCAGCTATATCTTACCTGTTTGTATCACTTTTAAGTGTTGCTCATTTAATTGCTTTCATCCCCAGGCTATAAGAGGGCAGGAATTTGTTTAGCTCGTTTGTCTACTGCTACTCCGAAGTCATTTCAGAGGTGTCCAACTCTGTGCGACCCCATAGATTGCAGCCCACCAGGCTCCGCCGTCCCTGGGATTCTCCAGGCAAGAACACTGGAGTGGGTTGCCATTTCCTTCTCCAGTGCATGAAAGTGAAAAGTGAAAGTGCAGTCGCTCAGTCGTATCTGACTCTTAGTGACCCCATGGACTGCAGCCTACCAGGCTCCTCCGCTCACAGGATTTTCCAGGCAAGAGTACTGGAGTGGGTTGCCATGAGTACCTAAAGTATACAGTACATGCTTTAAAAATATGTTGAATTAATGAATTAATAAGAGAGATACAAGTGTAAGGATATGGAGAGAAACGGTATTTATTGAGTATTTTCCATGTAGTAGATGTTGTCCTAGCTGATTGACTTGGTTACTTCATTTAATCCTTGCGATATGGGGGGTATCATTATCCCCATTTCATAGCTGAGGAGACTGAGTTTTAGAGGACATTAGCTCATGTTCACATCATTCTTTTAACTGAAGAGGTCTTATGGAACTGATTTTTTGAAACCCCCAAGCCATTTACTATTGTATAGACAGCATGTCACAGAACAAGCTAGCTACTAAATAAAGAGTGAGCATGCGGTTCAAACACTCAGTGGCATACCATCACCTGATGATATATGCCATTTTCCTTTTTCACAGTGAGGTATAATGGTATTTGGTGCTAAGAGTTTCATAGTCAGGAAATGTGGCAGAGGTGGATCTAAAATCAGGAGTAATATCGTTGGATATAGATGAATTATATATGAATACTTTATTCTGCAAATCAGCAATGCCTCTTTATTAAAACCATTGATAAATGGATGGAAAAGTTTGGGGAAGTGGAGGATTTCAACCCAAATTGGTCAGATCTAGGCCTCTACTTTCTCAGCAAACTCCTCATTCTCGCTCTCACTCTCCAATTACATAGCTATGCATTCATTATTCAGGGACTACCCCTTGGGCCCTGGAACAAACACTTCCTAGGATGTGAGGAAGATGTTCTGAGCAGATGAGCCCTTTATAGAGGTGTATCTTTTTCTATGTGGTTTAAGGATCCCCTAAACTCTGGAGGGCAATCTCAGTGCACTGAGGACTAGTTGGGGCACATGCTCCACTCCATTTAGTGACAGTGACTGTTTCTCTTTCTTTTTAAAAAAATGATTCGCTTTTTTTATTTTTAAGCAGATCAAGCAATAATCCATTGAGAATGTGATGCTAAACCACTTTTCCTATAGAGTGTTTAAACTGGACCTCTGAGAAGGAGCTTGATACAATTCAATGACTGAAGTAATACCTTTGTCCATTTGAGCATTAAATGGCCCGTTGAAATACAGCTTAGTTAGAAGGAATTTCAGAAAATAGTACTTTCTAATTTTTTTTTTCTTTCCCAGCTGACTAGAGCAGAGTTGGAAAATGCAGTTCAATCACTTTCTACAGCCTCTCAGGTCAGCCTCTCACCAGTGTTAATTAAATATAACCCCCTTAGAATACGAGAGGTTAAGTGAGAGCAACATAGCATTCTTCTCCAATATATTACTGTGAACACAAATGGCCATAATCTGTTTATAAGAAGGCTTCTTTGAGCACAGAGGTCTCACTAATGAAAAATTATAAGAGGAAAAGCAACATAATGTGACAACTGTTCATCGCAAAATACATTTTAAACTACCCATTTCCACATCCATTGTGCTTAAATAACACATATCATAAAGGAAATTGGTGTAACAGATGGTTTCAGCTCTGGGTAGCAAACGCAGACCAGTTTTCAGTCTGATAAAGTGAAACTGGAAAAGCCAGTGCATAATTCAGTCAATCTCTAACCCGAAGTCTCTCTTCCCCTCAAGCCAGGGAACTTTTCCCCAGCAGCTAAAGGCATTAGTATACTTTCTCTTTTTAGCCGATGCTGTATCTTCAGTGGCACAACTTGGCCTGATTTTCTAAAACTAGAAAATTGCTGAAAGAATGGTTTTATACTAGCTACTTGAAATTAGAAAAGTCTCTTTAAAACTACAGGGCTTATGGTTCTAAAAAAGTTGCATACACTGTCCAAGGCTATTTGTAAATTACATCATTTTAAAATAAAGCTCTTTAATACTCTATAATTAGTCTTGTCTCTCTGAACATGACTTTACTGTAAATGCTCCTTCCTGACTCTTCTATTGTCCCAAGATTCCTGAGAAGAAAGCAGCCAAGCGATAATTCAACATCATTGCTGCTTCAGTGCACTAATCGCTTAAAGAGCAGCAAAGACTCTGTGCTCTCTGCCCCACAGCTCCCGCAGCCTCCTGGCCTGAGGCTGGCATCCCGACCCAACAACGTCCAGATGTCAAGAGGAATCCCCAGCTCCTGATGCAGCAGGCGCTCCATTCCAGTATGGTCAAACATCTGCTTCATCTGCTGGCATGCAACCTGCTGAACATGCTCAGAGGCAGCACAGGCGAGGGATGGGCAAGGACACACTCCCCAGCTACTCCAGGAGACTCATCAAAACTTTGGAATTATAAGACAGGCCTAGAAACTCTCAAAAGAAAAGAACTCAGCACTTAGCAAAAAACATAAGCATTTTCCTCCAAAGAAACCTATGGAATAAAATATATTTAATGATAGCTGTCTTTGTTAATTCTAGTAGGCTTGAAATTTCTTCTGGACAATTAACTACAAATTTGGAAAATACCTGAACTCTTTGAGATCCCAAAAATGTGATGTTGGCTTTGAAAATTTTCCTTTTATAATTTAATTATATTACTTTTAATTCATTTAGATATTATAATAAGAGGAGAATAAGTTGTGCAGGAAAACTTCTAATGACTGTGCTTCCTACATACCTACATACCGCAGAGTTTTTAAGCAAAGAATCCTGGTCAGGAAATAAATTTTAAAATGCACTTAAACAATGCATTATAGTCCTATTTTGTTTAATAGGTAAGTAATCTGGTCCAAGTCACTTAACCCATCTGAGTCTCAATTTTTCTTCTAAAATATGGGGTAATAGAAATGTATAATTTATTATAAAGTCTAAATATAAATTGCTTAT
Organism: Aepyceros melampus; assembly: GCA_006408695.1. Lineage (NCBI taxonomy): Eukaryota > Metazoa > Chordata > Mammalia > Artiodactyla > Bovidae > Aepyceros > Aepyceros melampus. The sequence continues at coordinate 549,200 of SJXQ01002156.1, read as the reverse complement.
TCAGTACTATGCATTATGTGTAACTGTACATATATATATACATATATATAATATTCATACTATTCTTGACTCTGTTTTGTCTAGTTTTGTTTTTACAAAGTTAGGCTCCTTTATAATATCCAATCCACACATCAAATACAGGTTCTCTGCCAAGAGTGATTCCACTCATCCTGTGGGACCTCAACAAATAGCATTCTATAAAAACTAATGAACAGCTTCCAGGTCCTCACCAAATTTAATATTTATTTCATTCTGAAAGACAGATTTATATACTATTATAGTCATAAATAATATTCCTTTACCAAAAACCAGAGTATATGATGTGCTTAAACAACTGAAATAATAAGGTTGAGAATTGTGACTGCTCTAGGCAAAAGTGACTGATTAGAGTAAAAGTCTTAGTTCTGAAGATCCAATGAAGCAAAGAACTAAGACCAATCGTATTGGTCTCAATCTTTTAAATCTGCCCATGTATGTCCAGGTGGATAGGTAGACAGGTAGGTGGGATATTTCTGTTAAGATGAGTAAGATTTGCAGTCCCAGTTCAGTTCAGTTCAGTTGCTCAGTCATGTCTGATTCTTTGTGACCCCATGGACTGCAGCAGGCCAGGCTTCCCTGTCCATCACCAACTCCCAGAGCCTACTCAAACTCATGCCCATGGAGTTGGTGATGCCATCCAACCATCTCATCCTCTGTCGTCCCCTTCTCCTCCCACCCTCAATCTTTCCCAGCATCAGAGACTTTTCCAGTGAGTCAGTTCGTCACATCAGGTGGCCAAAGTATTGGAGTTTCAGCTTTAGCATCAGTTCTTCCAATGAATATTCAGGACTGATTTCCTATAAGATTGACTCGTTGATCTCCTTGCAGTGCAAGGGACTCTCAAGAGTCTTCTTCAACACCACAGTTCAAAAGCATTAATTCTTTGGCGCTCAGCTTTCTTTATAGTCCACCTCTCACATTTGTACATGACTATTGGAAAAACCATAGCTTTGACTAGACGGACCTTTGTTGGCAAAGTAACATCTCTGCTGTTTAATATGCTGTCTAGGTGGGTCATAGCTTTTCTTCTAAGGAGCAAGCGTCTTTTAATTTCATGGCTGCAGTCACCATCTGCAGTGATTTTGGAGCCCAAGAAAATAAAGTCTGTCACTGTTTCCATTGTTTCCCCATCTTTTTGCTATGAGTGATGGGACTGGATGCCAAGATCTTAGTTTTCTGAATGTTGAGTTTTAAGCCATCTTTTCACTCTCCTCTTTCATTTTCATCAAGAGACTCTTTAGTTCTTTGCTTTCTTCCATAAGGATGGTGTCATCTGCTTATCTGAGGTTATAGATGTTTCTCCCAGCAATCTTGATTCCAGCTTGTACTTCATCCAGCCCAGCATCCCAACACTTTTTAAAAATATTCTTCCCCTATTTTCTCTTCCCCAACTAGCATGAAACTACATCAGACAAGGACTTCATTTTATGTAAGTTTCCTCAGCCTCAGCACTGCTGATAGTTTGGACCGGATATTTATTTGGTGAGGGGGCTGACCTGTGTACTGTAAGGTATTCAGCTGGATCCCTGGCCTCCACCCACTAGATGCCAATAGCATCTCCACACCCATCCCAAGTTATAACAATCAAAACTGTCTCCAGGTATTATCAACTGAACTCTAGGGGGCAACATTGCCTCCAGTTGAGGACCTCTGGTCTAGAATAGTACCTGGCCTGTTATAGCCACTAAATAAATCTTGTTAAATAACTGAACAAGTAAATTTGTTGTTTTAATTTTCACACAAACTTTCTCAAATTTCCTGAGCACAATAATTTATAAGCTTCCTTTTAAAAAAATATTTTGGTACAATTCCAAGAGACAGTATTTATGTCACTGTGGGTCGTTCAAAGCTAACAGGTGTAATTTCAAGTAATAAGGATTTTAAAAGAAAAGATGTAATAATACTTCACTAGTTATTTAATTCAAGCGAATAAGTGAACTAGTGAAAACCTGATAAATATCCCCCAAATTGATTTTCTAGATTAAAGGCAACTATTTCAAACTGGCTTCCAATGAGCACTGTATGGCTGTACTTTGGAGAGTTTGAGATGGTCAACACAAGTACATATTTTAAGCAATAAAATCTGTGTACATATCTATCATCTATTATTTTTAGTTCATTCTATTTCAGACTAAACAGCATTAGGAAAATTCCTGATAAAGTACCAAGGGTCATAGTCTAGGTTAATTTGTATTATGACATCAAAGGGTGTTTATAGGTATTATGCTGCTACTGCTAAGTTGCTTCAGTCATGTCCAGAGGGGGCTATAAGAGGAACACACAGTAAGAAATGAATTCATTCAATTCTGGTTTCCTCGGTGTGTATGCCCAGCCGTGGGATTTCTGGGTCATAAGGCAGTTCTATTATGGCAAAACCAATACAGTATTGTAAAGTAAAATAAAAAAAAAAGAAATGAACTCGTGTACTGGAAATTATGATTTTTTCATTTAAGGTTTTGCTTTACCAAATGGCCAAGAGTGTAGAGGCCTGGGGAAATAAATTTGGCTCTATTTTTCCTCCATTTTTGTCTATTAAAAAGCAATGCAAGTACTTAGCCAAACCAGGATTAAATGACTATATATATAAAGGAATTCATATTTATAAAGCTAGAAAAAGTAATGTTACATTAATTCTTCTCAATGTGACTCAAGATGGCTGTACTGATGTCACCAATTATGAGAGGAAAGAAAGAAGAAAGTATATGACTTTGTATCCATACAGCAACTGGCACAGTGGATATTTAGTACATAGCAGGTGTTGAGTGCTTGTTTGTTTATTTATATTTAATTTAGAAAAGAATCCATTAATAGTGCCATTTGGGCTTGGAAGATCTAAACTGTGATTATCAACCTAACCCTAATAATCTAGAACAGTCAAATTAAAGCAAGATGGTTTCAAGTCAGTAAAGAGAGACTTTCAGTTCAGTTCAGTTGCTCAGTCATGTCCAACTCTTTGCAACCCCATGAATCTCAGCACGCCAGGCCTCCCTGTCCATCACCATCTCCTGGAGTTCACTCAGGCTCACGTCCAATGAGTCAGTGATGCCATCCAGCCATCTCATCCTCTGTCGTCCCCTTTTCCTCCCGCCCCCAATCCCTCCCAGCATCAGAGTCTTTTCCAATGAGTCATCTCTTCGCATGAGGTGGCCAAAGTACTGGAGCTTCAGTTTTAGCATCATTCCTTCCAAAGAAATCCTAGGGTTGATCTCCTTCAGAATGGACTGGTTGGATCTCCTTGCAGTCCAAGGGACTCTCAAGAGTCTTCTCCAACACCACAGTTCAAAAGCATCAATTCTTCAGCACTCAGCCTTCTTCACAGTCCAACTCTCACATCCATACATGACCACAGGAAAAACCATAGCCTTGACCAGACGGACCTTAGTCGGCAAAGTAATGTCTCTGCTTTTGAATATACTATCTAGGTTGGTCATAACTTTCCTTCCAGGAGTAAGCGTCTTTTAATTTCATGGCTGCAGTTACCATCTGCAGTGATTAAATCACTATAAATATTCCTTGAATTTTCATTTGATATGCATTTGCACAAACATACATACCTGTAGCATATGAACATTTCTACAAGTAAAACAGAAAGGAAGAATTGGCAGGACAGTAGGAATATGCAGATATACTGCATATATATATATATATATACTGCAGATATACTGATCAGAAGTTTTATTCCTCCACTGGAGCATGTCTATGATGGGAATCCATCCAACTATATGTAGCTTCTCTATTCCTTTTCATTAAAATATCACTTAAAAAATACTTTTGGATTAGAAAAACTAAAATTGCTAAAATGTCCACATTACTCAAAGTTATCTGTAGATGCAATGCAATTCCTAATAAAGCCTCAATGAAATTGTTCACAGAAAGAAAAAAAAATTCTAAAATCACAAGCATCCACAAAAGACCCCAAATATCCAAAGCAAACTTAAGAACAAAGCTCCTAATTTCAAAATATATCTCAAAGCTATAATAATAAAAAAAGATAGTGGCATACAATGGATATATAGGTATGGGTGTACAATGGAGCAGAATAAAGAGCCCAGAGATAAGCCTGCACAAATTACAGTCAAATGATTTTCAACAATGGCAACAAGAATACCCAATGGGGAAAGGATAGTCTCTTCAATAAATGGCACTGGGAAAACTGAATATCCATGAGAAAAATAATGAAATTGAACTTTTATCTTAAACCATACCAAGAAAAAAAACCTTGAAAAGGAAGTCTTAAATGTAAAAAAGTTCTGGAACTTTTAGATATATCTCCAAAGGAATTGAAATCATGAGTTTAAAGAGGTATTTGCCTTTTCATGTTCGTTGCAGTGTTATTCACAATAGCAAAGGCATGAAAGCAACCTAAATGTCTACTGATGGATGAATGGATAAAGAAAATGTAATATGCACATAAAATATAATATTATTTAGCCTTAAAAAAGGAGGAGGACATCCTGCCACTTGCACAATATGGATAAACTTGGAAGACATGCTAATTTAAATAACTCAGACACAGAAGACAATTACTATGTGATGCCAATTATATGAGGAATCTAAAACAGTCAGATTCATAGAATCAGAGAGTAGAATAGTGATTGCCAGAGGATGAGATAGGGGAAACAGGAAGTATTAGTTAAAGAGCACAAAGGTTCAGTTATGCAAAATAAATAAGTCCTAGATATCTACTGTATAACTTGAAGCCCATAGTTAATAATACTGTATTATACACTTAAAAACTTGCTAAGAGGGTAGATCTTATGTTAAATGCTCTTATCACTTATCTAATAATATTCTTATCATATAATAATAATAATAATGGTAGGAGGAAACTTTTGGAGATAAATGGATATATTTATGGCATAGATTGTGTTATGTATTCATGGATATATACTTATCTCCAAACGCATCCAGTTGTATATATTAAATATGTTGTTTTTTGTATGTCAATCATGCTTGAATAAAATGGTTTAAAAATGTTTCCACTCTGCTCAGTCTGTTCTGTTACCCACCATATCTTTTTCTGATTTAAATTTCATAAATGTTGCATAACCTGACTTACTCTATGGTTGGAAACTGGAGTGAAGCATTTTTTAAAATACCAGAATACTTTGCTTTCAAACCTTTCCCTATGTTCTTAATCACATCATCTCTCTTAATTCCAAGGTAGCTCATTATAACTCATAAACATAGAGATACATGATGCCAACCAAACAATACTTCAAAACTCCAGTTTGGTAAAAACAGGAATAGAAATACCTGTCACTATTTTAGAAACCACTGCATGTTACAAGCATTCTATTTAAACACAAGTATTCGTATACTGGGAGTTCCTTGTTGTGTGGATTAATTAGTAAGGCTGGAGCTAAATGAATGTTGGTGGAAATGCTACACTAAGAAAGATAGAGAACTGAATTGGTTTTGTAATTCCAAGGTCCTGGACCTCCTACTAAACTACCTCTGTGAGTACAGCCAAATATCCCATCAATTAATGACTTAAAACACAGTAATTAACAGAGCTTAGTGAAAGAGTCATGCTCTTAACTTTTAGATATTATTTGAAAATCAACTGAAAATCAAATTTCTAAGAGAAAATCCAGTTTACCTAATGTTTTAGTTTGTGGGTAGGTATAATCTTATTCTTGAATACAATGACAAGTCATATTTCCAAACACTAGAAAATGTCTTCATATTTTGCTTCCTTCTCTGATCTACTTATATGTCTTTAACCTTCACCAAGACTCACTTAACACCTGCCATTATTTGTAAGAAACCTACCTAGAAATGAAAAGTTGTTTATATGAGAATATGCCTCTAAAGACAGACCACTTGGCTGAATATATCCTCTCTCCCCTGCAAAAAGAAAAAAAAAAAAATCCAAAGATTGAGTTGCAGATGACCACCAAAAGGAAATTCACTAATTCAATCATTTTACCAACTATGGTCACAGGCAACACTGAGGATTCAACAGTAAACAAAAGAAACAAAAATCCCTGAATTCAGTGACACATTCTGGTAGATCAGAGTCACCCTTCAGAAACACTTAGGCAGCAAAGCTAGAGTAGAATTGACTGCTTATTTGGGATGTTGGAAAGTTGTTTTCCTATCTTGATAATGATTTTTTGTGGAAATTTATACACGACTTGTTATTCCATCTACTACTCACAGTAACCCAGAGAAAAAATATTATCCGTTTTTTACACGGAACAAACTGAAAAAAGAAGGCAATTTGAGAACAGTACAGGACAACATAGAAAGTAATAGCAGAAACTCTCATTCAAGATTCTGCTTCCAAAATGGAGTTTATTCTATTAGTCCATAGCTCATCTAATCATAGCTATAATGGTCCTTCCAGATTCCTTCACACTTTTAAAGTCAAAGTGGGGGAGAGAGGGCTGATTATGAGAAAAGCAAGCATTTCTCCTCAAAGCACAGCCCCCTGGCTGGTATCCTCAGAACAAGCTTTGAATCAGTGCATTACTTTTTTTCCATCAGGTAGCTAGTAATAGGTCCTCTAATCAACTCTTTATTCATCTCTCTATTAGAAATCACAACCTCCAAAGCCCACCCAGTCCAGCTAACTCACTCTCTCATTCCTCCACAGAACTGAGGCATGTTTATGATTTCAAACAAGAAGGCAGGGTATGAGCCAGAGAAGAGCATCTAAATATAATATCATAAAGATTCAGGCTGGAACTAAAATAGAAATGGAACATTCTCAATGTTGATAGGCACTTCTTCACTTTCCATTTGTAGCATGAAAATTGACAATATCATTTAAATAAAATATGTGTTTCTATTCACTTTAGCAAAAATTCAATTGTTCTCCTCCATCTTTGCAAACTTTGCAAGACTTTAATAGTTTCATTTAAGAATAACTTATGGTTGATGGGTTTTTCTAGTGTTTCAAGGCTCTAATTATACTGCTTTCCTCAAATCTTTCCAGAACTACACATAATGTCCATCAAATAAAAGTGAAAATATATTTATATCGATTTTTTAAAATTTTCATATTTACTTCCTTTCATTCAGGCTACCACCCATACATACTATCATTATAAGTACTTGGTTAAAATATGTTCCAACTAAAGCTTGGTAGGCTTTGAATGTTAGATAAAAATCATTCTCTGAGGCTAATGAAGACAGAAACTCTGCCTGTAACAATATTAAGTTTGTTTTCTCTGGTGATTCAGAGAAGTGAGCAATCTGTCAGTAATACACTGAGTGAAATTACTTGTCTTGTAGGAATAACTGCTGACAGTCACTTTATTTCAGGGCTGACCCAAACGTCTCCCTGCTGACAAACAAATTACTATGTCTAACTTTGAAAAGGTAACTAGCTTGTTTTTAATTTTGATTGGTCTCTCAGAATCCCTTATACATAACTCAGTTCCATTCTTCATTGTTTTGTTTTGTTTTTAAAGCAACAGAAAGTGTTTTGGGGGGACAGGTTTGAATTAATGAATTTTTTTTTAAAGTAGAGGAAGAAAACCCTATCGTTTGGAACTAAGAAAAATAACTATTATTGCTTCTTCTGAGACTGTTTTGCAAATAAAACTGGTAAGTGTGTCTACCCTACATTAAGACTGGCAGTGCCGCCAGTGACTGACTGGGTGAGTGAACACATTACTGAGACAGTATTGTAGGAATTAATTTTCTTCAATAACGTGATTTTTAAGGCTCATATATTTCACAATCTAAACATATGTCACTGTTTCATAAACAAAATAAATGGATTAAAATAATACATTACCAATATGCTGACATGTGGAGATATTTTAATTAGAAATTCTTAAACTGTGTGATATTTAACTGCTGTATTTACTAAAGAGAAGCATGCATCATTTAATAAGAAGGTATGAGACAGGTGTACCACTTTGCATGATATGGCACTAAATTGTATTTAATATAAACTACAACTATGAGGCAACATTATGTCTAATTAAAAAACAAAACAAAATTACCTTAGGTATCTATCATATTGAAAGTAACCACAAAAAATGAATCAATACACTAAAATCACTTTTTCATCAAAAAAAAGAGTCATTCTGAGCTTATTTCTGAGACAATGTTTCTTCAAAAATAATCTAACATCTTAGCTATTTAAAGGCCATATTTACATGACTGCCTCATCATACTGGTTCCCCACCCCTAAACCCCCACGTTACCTTTTGACTTACTTGAAGGACCAATGCTAACATAGCTGAGGAAAGCAAATGGCAACTGGTCCTGAAATTTATACCAGTACAGACTCAGAATAAGCAGCAATATAATACATTGTTTACTGTAGCAAGTACCCTCTGTTCTCTAAAGGTCAAAGCACTGTAACCTTAGAGTTACAGTTTCTGATTGTTCCCAGGGTTAAATACATTATCAAAATTAATGGTTCAAGCCCCTCAACCTTCAGATATATGAGCATCCATGACTCCATCTGCTGAACTGTTCAACTAAAAATAGCATTCTCTCTCCTAATATTGTGCCCCAGAGGCAGAGAAAACCAGCAAACAAGCCTTAGATCAGCATGGAGTTAAAAAAAAAAAAAAAAAAAACTTTCCTTGTCTTTCTTATTTTAAAGAAAGTAAGTATTGGAATATGCTAATGTAAGAAGGATCTTTCCAAATATCTTTTCTCTCAGTTTAGTCACTCACTCGTGTCTGACTCTGTGACCCCATGGACTGCAGCAGGCCAGGCTTCCCTGTCCATCACCAACTCCCAGAACCTACTTAAACTCATGTCTATCGTGTCGGTGATGTCATCCAACGATCTCATCCTCTGTCATCCCCTTTTCTTCCCACCAACAATCTTTCCCAGCATCAGGGACTTTTCTAATAAGTCAGTTCTTCGCATCAGGTGGGCAAAGCAATGGAGTTTCAGCTTCAGCATCAGTCCTTCCAATGAATATTCAGGACTGATTTCCTTTAGGATTAACTTGTTGGATCTCCTTGTAGTCCAAGTGACTCTCAAGAGTCTTCTCCAACACAGTTTAAAAGCATCAATTATCCGGCATTCAGCTTTCTTTATAGTCCAACTCTCACATCCATACATGACTACTGGAAAAACCATAGCTTTGACTAGATGGACCTTTGTTGGTAAAGTAAGTCTCAGCTTTTTAATATGCTGTCTAGGTTGGTCATAGCTTTTCTTCCAATGAGCAAGCGTCTTTTAATTTCATGGCTGCGGTCACCATCTGCAGTGATTTTGGAGCCCCCCAAAATAGTCTCTCACTGTTTCCATTGTTTCCCCATCTATTTCCCATGATCTTAGTTTTCTGAATGTTGAGTTTTAAGTCAACTCTTTCACTCTCCTCTTTCACTTTCATCAAGAGGCTTTTTAATTCCTCTTCACTTTCTGCCATAAGGGTGGTGTCACCTGCATATCTGAGCAAGGGTGGTGTCATCTGTGTATCTGAGGTTACTGATCTTTCTCCTGGCAATCTTGATTCCAACCTGTGATTCATCCAGCCCAGCATTTTGCATGATGTACTCTGCATATAAGCTAAATAAGCAGGGTGACAATATATAGCCTTGATGTACTCCTTTCCCAGTTTGGAACCAGTCTGTTGTTCCATGTCTGGTTCTACTGTTGCTTCTTGACCTGCATACACATTTTTCATGAGGCAGGTCAGGTGATCTAGTATTCCCATCTCTTTGAGAATTTTCCCCAGTTTGTTGTGATCCACACAGACAAAGGCTTTGGTGTAGTCAATAAAACAAAAGTAGATTTTTTCTGGAACTCTCTTGCTTTTTTGATGATCCAATGGATGTTGGCAATTTGATCTCTGGTTCCTCTGCCTTTAGAAATCCAGCTTGAACATCTGGAAGTTCATGGTTCATGTACTGTTGAAGCCTGGCTTGGAGAATTTTGAGTATTATTTTGCTAGTGTGTGAGATGGCTGCAATTATGCAGTAGTTTGAACATTCTTTGGCATTGCTTTTCTTTGGGATTAGAATGAAAACTGATCTTTTCCAGTCCTGTGGCCACTGCTGAGTTTTCCAAATTTGCTGGCATACTGAGTGCAACACTTTCATAGCATCATCTTTTAGGATTTGAAATAGCTCAGCTGGAATTCCATCACCTGCACTAGCTTTGTTCATAGTGATGCTACCTAAGGCCCACTTCACTTCGCTTTCCAGGATGTCTGGCTCTAGGTGAGTGATCACACCATCGTGGTTATCTGGGTCACGAAAATCTTTTTTGTATAGTTCTTCTGTGTATTCTTGCCACCTCTTCTTAATATCTTCTACTTCTGTTAGGTCCATACCATTTCTGTCCTTTATTGTGCTCATCTTTGCAGGAAATGTTCCCTTGGTATCTCTAATTTTCTTGAAGAAAATTCCCAGTCTATTGTTTTCCTCTATTTCTTTGCATTCATCACTGAGGAAGGCTTTCTTATCTCTCCTTGTTATTCTTTGGAACTCTGCATTCAAATGGGTATCTTTCCTTTTCTCCTGTGCCTTTAGCTTTTCTTCCTTTCTCAGCTATTTGTAAGGCCTCCTCAGACAAACCATTTTGCCTTTTTGCATTTCTTTTTCTTGTGGATGGTCTTGATCACTGCTGTTCAATGTCATAAACCTCCATCCATGGTTTTTCAGGCACTCTGCAATCAGATCTAATGCCTTGAATCTGCTTGTCACTTCCACTGTATAATTGTAAGGGCTTTGATTTAGGTAATATCTGAATGGTCTAGTGGTTTTCCCTGCTTTCTTCAGTTTAAGTCTGAATTTGGCAATATGGAGTTCATGATCTGAGCCAGAGTCAGCTCCTGTCTTTTCTCGGGTGATAACAAAATTTCAGGCTTCCAGACTATGACTTTACTGTTAAGATAACCCCAGCTCACAATGCTAGAAGTGAAAAGCCTTTGAGGGACAAATTAATTATATATCAGGTACAGACGACTACTTCTTTTCAACTCAGCAGAGTGTGTGTGGAGGTGGTGGTGGTCTACATGCATTGTGGCTTTTCTTCCTAAGACTCTCTAAATAGAAATAAAACTCATTAACATATTGTAATGCTTAGTATCCCGAGTTTATTGTGATCATAATTGTGACAGAGCTGTGACATTTTAACTTGTTAAAGGAATGGAGAAAATCCGAGCTAGAAAAGAAAGTAGACTAAAATCAATAAAGCAAAATATTATTGTTTTCTCTCTACTTTTAGTCAAGATTTAAAATGTTAGTGTCTGTAACAACTTAGATATTGGTGTCTGTACTGCTCATGGGACACTCAATAAACCTGTTACACTCACAGTAAGAAAGCTTGAGAAATCTGCCTTTCAAATAAGATCCATCTTTTCTAAATAGTGTACCATACAAGCAAACAGCAATGGTTTCCTGACATGCAAGGAGAAGTGCAAAAAGTGGAAGCAAGAGAACAGAGCAAGAATAAAAAAACAACAACAACAGGAAACTCTCCAACCAACCCAAGCTTACCCTCCAAAGCCTGAGGGCCTCCACCTTCCCAGGCTTTGTGTTCAGCCTAATTAAGTGACAGACACGTGCCCCTAGATCAGCATTGCTACAGCTCTACACAGTCTGGCTCTCACACATATGACATCATGATTTCCAGAAACCGAGGAGGAGCCAGATTTGACAGCACCAGAAGTCTGCGATGGTGAGGGAAAGAATGTCAACTTAAGTGAAAAACTAAGAGGAGAAACTGGGTAGACAACTGGCTAAGGGAAGGCCGATGGAATAGAACTCAACACCTCCAGAGAAAAAAAAGTCAAGAGGAGAGGAAGTTTTGAATCTGAGCCAAGGTCGCCTGCTTTCACATTCTTCCAAGTACTTAAAATTTGAACTAGCTGTCCTGAGTAGGTAAGCCTTGCTAATTGAAAGAATTGTTCTCAATGTCCGGTTATCTCTCCGTTTAGCAATCCTAAGCACAGTAGATGTCAGAACGTCCAGAAATGTGGCACCTTCTCTACAGCCAAAAGGAACCCTTAGAAAAGAAATCCCTTTTGGCTGCATAGAAGATAGCATATACTCTAACAGTATGCCTTGTCATGTCTGGGTGGAACCCCCTGTATACTTCTTATAATCAAAGGGAAAGGGAAAGGAAGAAGGCAAGTGTCAAGCTCTGAACTCAAACTCTTCCTTAGGCTACTTCCGAGGTGTCCTTTGATCTTGTTCTCTTCTTTCTTCTTGTGAGCTTTCTCACTTCTAAGAAGGAGGGATAGCTAGCAACACTCCAGTATCTGATAGTCCTAAAGAATGAAATGAGAAGTTGAGCTTTCTCACTTCTAAGGAGGGATAGCTAGCAAGCCTCTAGAATCTGATAGCCCTAAAGAGGTTTTCCAATGATATAATAGAGGAATTAAGCACAATATTGGAGAGAGGAGGACTGGGTCCCTATAGTAGAAAGGAGTTTGCTTTTTAAAAGAGCTATATGAGGCATCTTCTCCCATGCAGTAAGAACATCCCACAAAAACAATAAAGAGCTTTACTGGAAGTTCAATATGAAAGAGCTACTATATAAGTTTATGGGGCAAAAAACAACCAGTCAGGCCCAAGCACCCAACCTCAAATTCAGTCAGAGAAAACTAAATTAGAAAACCTGAAATAGATAGAATTAGAAATCCTGGATAATAACTGACTCCAAGAAAATTTTGTAGCCTTGGTTAAATAACTTGACTTCTCTGAACCTCCTTGTTTTGTCTATAAAAACAGAATGATATTTTATCAACTCTACAGGGTTGATACATGGTGAACTGAAGTTCTTCTTTTTAATGTTTAAGTGTTTTTTTTTTTAACTACTTATGCAGCACTATGCATAAAGAAAAAAGGGTAAGGGAAATAAAGGTGGTTTTGAAAGTACGTAAAGAATTTGCCGAAATATATAGCAATAAGCAATCTACTTCAGAGGCACTGGTTTGGGGTTTGACTTTTTCTCTGAAAGAAAAGGAGTGAAAACGAGCCTCCTTAGGAATGAGAAAAGGGGAAACATTATATTTTAGTGTTTGAGTGTTTGGCACTTGTTAAAAAAGCCTAGAATATGACTGAACAATCCAGTCCCCCACCCAATGAAGCACCAATGTAAGCATTCATACCTCAATCTGTTTGTGGTTGTAAGAGTGGCCACCACCATGTTCAAAGGTGTCCAAACTCCTGCCCAAACGGTCACTTAGGCCCTTTAGCCTTGGGTTAATTTGTGGGTGGGAGACATGACCTTTCTGTTTAGTAGCATATTCAGAAAAAAAAAAAAAAAAGACAAAACATACTGTCAGAACTCATGAAACAGAACACATATTTCTAAATCCAGGGTACTAACCACACCAAAGAACAGAAAGTAGGGTTTAGGACCCAGATACTGTCTTTCACAGAAACTTGATTATAGGATCAAACAGTGGTACTGGATTCTTATTTTTGCCTCTGACTCAAGAAGATACTCAATGGCACAGCTATGGAAAAAGGAGAAATAGATTAGACTGACGGTGAGTTAGGTTTCTTTTTATATTTTTTCCAGCTGCAACAGGATCCCTGTTAGTAGTGGAGAAGGTGAGGGCTTAGCAGAGACATGGCTGCTGCCTTCACGAGGCAAAACCCCTAGCTCTGCTAGGCATCCCTCATGGATCCGTAACGCGAGGCATCGTCGAGACCTGCTGGTTGAGGCTTATGGCAAGAACTGCTTACAGTACTGTGAAAACTCTTTATGTGTAGACTCAGCTGAGATGTTCAAAATTATATTTTTCACACAAAATATCTGCACATTTTTTACATTCAAGTCATATAAGGAATAGCAAAGAAGAAATAAAAATGCCCAGTTAGTTGCTATTCCCTAGATTATTTAAGAAAATTGAAAAATCATCACAGTACATTATAAGAGTAAAAAACTATCTTTGTTCAATGCATTGAAATTCAAGTTATCATCCTATATTTTCTAAATGCTCATATACTGCTTGCTTAACCATTAATTTTAATGATACTTTCTATCTGTTTTTGTTAAAATATACACTCATATTAACATCAATTTCCCATTAAGACAGCATCACAAAAAGGATGTAAAGATCACTTAGTTCTCCTCTTCCCATTTTACTATGAAGAAGATACGGCGCAAGGAATTTTTTAAAATTAGCTTCCAAAGCGCTTTCTCTCCAATTTTAGCTTTATAAAGAACACCAACCTAGAATTTGATCAGACACCATGCCCAGTCTTTTGACCTGGTATGAGGGTGAGGCTGATGATACACATATTCAGGGACAATGTGTTTGCATTTTTTACCAAATAGTTCAAGTAATTTGGTAATAACAATTTCCTATTCTATGAGTTGCAAGAAGGAAAATATCCAGTGTTGTTGTCTGTTTTGATACTTGGATGTAAATGCTAATTTGGACGTGAATGGAGACATGGATGAAGAAGTTATAAGGACAAAGCTAACATACCCAATATCAACTAGTCATAAACAATTGTAAAACCATTAACTTACCTGATAGAGAATATATAGTACTAAGTCATGACATCATTTTTTCCTTTAAAAATATTGACACTGACAGTTTTCTCTTCTATTTGCAGTATGGTAAGTACATAAGGTGTTAATCCTTCCAGGCTATGCTTAAAAAATTATTTAACATTCAGGTCATTATTTAGCATACAGCTGGTTAGCAGTTTTCCACTAAAGTACTGGCTCATATCCCACATTTTTTTCTTCTGGCACTTACCTGGAGCTGTAAAGGGCTGAGTCCAGAAGCAGCAGAGCTGCCATTGTTGATGGAATGAACTGTACGGGGTAGTTATCACCTGTCAGAAAGAACAATGCATACAGGTTTAGACAATGCACTGGGAATCACAGCAGACAAGTACAAACATGGTCCTTGGATTGCCTGAGCTTTACAACATTGCTCTAAGCCCAAACATCTGCAGAAACAAAAGGCTTAGTTGGGCACAGACTTGCAGGGCTGCCTTGGAACTTTTTGTTAACAGATAGCTGGTAGGCAAACTGGCAAAACATGAATGTGATGTTAAAAAAATTAAATGTGCAATTCAAGCATGTTCACTCCATTACAAATCTTGTAATACATCATTTTTTTAAGAGTAAAAAAATATCTTAAAGCCAGGCTGACATTCAGTTCACCAAGAAAGCATTAAGGTTTTTATATTAAAACAACAAAACGTTTTGGCTTGGTAGACAAGGCAGAGTATCACAGTCCAAAAAGATTAAGAGTTATTGACTGTCCATAACCCTAACCTCTATTTTATTAAAAAAATTAGAGAAAAAAATTTAAATGCAACCTCTTTAATAAGAGAGAAGCTAATCTTTGCCAACATTCTGTGAAATGCCTGGTATCCCAAAAAGATAAGAGACTGCTTTCTGCACTAACTTTTGGTGGAAACTACTACAGAATCATGACACACACTAGGCACTTATCACATATTCTTTGATGATGATTTGATTAAATAACCACATGTTTTACACATGATATCTATATTAAAAGTCTGGTCGAGATTGAGCATGGTTCAGCAGAGATCAGTGCAACATCTTATTAATGTGTTTCTGGCTCCAGACCACTCCTAAACAGCGGGGCTAAAGTACTTCTATGACCTAAGAGCACAGGCTGTGTGAAGCAAGCAACCTGAAGAACCAATAGAAAGTAATGAGGAATGTATTGTGATAGTGCTAACTGAAATCAAAATTAATACGTACAGATAAATTACACACTATCAGTGATTTAATGGAGTATCACTTTGGCTTCAGCTACTTATTTTAAAGGCAGTGCTTGTACTATCTCTAGGCTATATTTTAATAGGCTATTCCTCCACACATTTGGGACATTTATAATAATCATGCTGTTTTGCAAGAACTTTTCCACATTAAAAGCTGAATGTAATAATGAAGAGTGTAGACAGAATCACTGTAATAAAGGTAGTCAACTAGAAAGCAATGAAATCTCTCTTTTTCTGCATGGACACTAATACCCGGAGCCTTCCTGGTGCCCCTGGTTCCTTGGAACTCATCCTGTTTGCTACATGAAATGCTACTCAGCTGACCCAATGTAAATGTTAAGTTGCTTTCACTTTTAACAAATTGTTAGCTTCTAATCTACACAGTCTCTTTGCATCATATCCATAATACCTCATCAGACCATTGAGCACAGTGTGTGCTTGTACACAGTCCAGTAACAATTGGCTTCTGATTGCATATGGAGCACTGCTACAATGCATTCACTAACACTATATTGTGCTGGTCTCCTATGGAGTAATGTTCAAAATATCTGATCTTGTTTTTCCCCTTCCATGAGGTTGATTTTGGTTTGCAGGGCTACATGAGCTTTTTAAAAAAGATAACTAGGCCAAATTATTTTTTATAGTAAATGTCGCTTTACACTTAAATAATTCTACTGATCCTCTCGATATTTAAACTAAATTATCTGAAGAAAGAATATCCTAATCTAAGTCAAATAGTATTTCTTTGGTTGATATCTTATCAGGTTAAAAAAAATCACAAAATGATGCTGAATTAATGATGCTTCAAAAATAGGGGGAAAAATCACCATTCCAAATATCAACATGGGTTGCCTCTCGGAACATTTTAGAGCTGTTCTTTCTTTAAATATCATGCATTATTCATCCTAACTTTAAACCATAACCCCCTCCCTATAAGTTTAATACCAGTTGCTTTATTTGTACTAAAACATTTTTCATGTCAAACATATTTTAAAAAAATCAAACTCTAAAAGAATTCCCTGGGGCACTCCTTTTTTCGTAGCTGTCATGCTTCTATGCTATGAAATAGCTGATTTTTTAATATAGTTTTTGGCTTGCCAGTTAATTTATTACTATCTCTACCACACCCTGTAGTACTCTCCAGCTCACCTGCTGGCTACAAACAGCTTTCTTTCCACTGCTGACAAGCATATTTTTAAAATGTTTTTAACCTTTCTGCTGGTTTGAATCTGTATATCTGAATATAATCTTTGGAAAGCTATTTCTCCAGAACATATCATTGTATCAGTACTAAAAGTAAAAATGAATACATTAAAGCAACAGAGAATATTACAGGGACTGATAAGAAGAGAGAGAAAAAGGAAAAGGGAGAGGATAAGGGTGAAGAAGAGGTGGGGGGTGGTTAAAAGTAGAAGAGAAGATTTAATAGGTAGAGAGATTTAACTCCTCTTTTAAAAAGTTACATGCTTCCTCTCCCTGCCCCCTCGCCTTTAACTGTGTGTAAGAGTCCATCAAGAAAAGTTCTTAGCGGCTGACTTGGCAAGAAATCAGTCAACATGTTGTAGCAATTTTTTTCAAATTTGTCTCTGGATTTGAAATGCTTGCGTGAGGACCCATTCTCTTTAAATTTGTACAAAAGAAGATGAAGCCTGTTGAAACAGGTTGGTTTTAGGCACTGCTGTAATCTGGCCCTTGCTACCTCTAGTATAAGAAGACAACTTCTGAATGCTATTTTGGGAAATAATGTCCATTACATAAATCCATCTCTCCAGGCTTCCAGGTTTTCCAACCAATTATTTTTATCTGAAGATTACAGAACAAATATGAAACAGGATTTAAAACCTATGGAAAATTAAACTGACATTAGTTTCATTTGCCACAAGTCTAGAATCAAAGTGGATCCATAGCAAGAGCCCCTGAATGAGAGAAAGTATGTTTTTTAATTTTCAAGGAAAGCGAAATGAAGCCAAAACCTAATAAGATGTAAACTGGAGAAGGAGGCACTTGTATCATGAATGTAGGACCCATTAGACACAGGCTACCTCGTACAAGAATACTAGTTTCTGTAATTCAAATATAAACTTTATTTTTATTAAAAGCAAAAACTCCCATGGATAAAAATCTGTCCATTTTCTTTGATTCTTTTGGAAGACAAGGGACTGGGATGGTTACAGTCTTCTAAGATGCCAACTACAGATATTAACTTATTTAAAGAGTTTGGGAGGAGCAGAGAAGAAAGATAAATTAAACTAGAAGACAAGACTCAAAGATTCTTTGGTTACTGGCTTAAACTCTCATGCCTCATTTTCCATCCTCCAAAACAAAAGGAAAAAGTACTACACATCCCTACTGTTATAGATTTTTTGGTCTGGTGGTATCACAGGATGATGGTAAGTTATTTGAGTTGCCAAATAACTGACAGATAGACCCCATTTCTTTAAGTTATCATCATTTTTGCTACAACATAAAAATATTTCCATCACAATCACCAATATAGACTTGGACATGCCACACTGCATCTTGCTTGGATAAATGTATTCAGAATAGCAAAATATTATAACTCCTCTGTATTCCGAGGGAATGCAATAATCAATCTGAATTTATCTTTGTGAGACATCACACCACACTGCAGCAAAAGTTAGCAGGCTATGAATGACATATTTAGAATCCTAAAAATAAAACAAAACCTTTAATTCATTCTGAGAACAATTGGACAAAAAAAAATTGGCATAGATTATAGTATATATTGCTGAGATCACGATGTTCTTATTTCTCCTGCTAAATTTCTCCTCTATTCATCAAAGAATAGACCAATGATGAGGAGAGTCTTGATCTCAAGACTTTTTCTAAGAGCATCTGCATTGTTTTTCATACCTTTAAAGGAGCTAAAAATCAAGGATCATCTTAATTTCTTCACTTATTTCATAAATGCATCCAGACTCTTAGATAATCATATGAAAGCCATAGAATTTGTTACAATAGCAATTAACTAAGTGAGTATGGATGAAATAATATAAATGCATCCACATTACAAGAAATTAACTTAAAATAACAACTTAAAGTTTATGACTTAATGAAAGCTCACCAATGATAGAGCCTCCATATATAAAGAAGGGCACATTAAAATAATCTAAATCTCCATAAAACTAGGTTATTTTATACAGGTGAACATATATATATTCTTCTTGAACCTAAATACTCATTTAAAAGAGAGTACTAATCTGAAGAACCTCAGAAATGTGTTGATTCCAAAGGTGAAAGTGAAAGTGGCTCAGACATGTCTGACTCTTTGTGACATTCTCCAGGCCAGAATACTGAAGTGGATAGTCTTTCCCTTCTCCAGGGGATCTTCCCAACCCAGGGATTAACCTAGGTCTCCCACATTGCAGGTGGATTCTTTACCAGCTCAGCCACCAGGGAAGCCCAAGAATACTGGAGTAGGTAGCCTATCCCTTCTCCAGGGAATCTTTCCAACCTAGGAATCCAACTGGGGTCTCCTGCATTGCAGGTGGATTCTTTACCAGCTGAGCTTGATTTCAAGTAGATGACTTTAATTAATGAAGTATTCCAGCAGTAGTGGTTACATGCCTCTGCTTTAAATATTCAAGAAAAGATAGAAAGGACAAGCTTCATAAGATGTCATTTTGATAACCCCATACATATAAATCACATCTTTTACACATACATATACACAAAAGTTAGACTTTTTTTATATTCCTTATGCTTAGATCAGGCCTGCAAGAGTATAAAATTCAGAACTTCAGTCCAAATTCTATCTCTACTAATTTCTGAGGTGAAGGTATAGAAAGTTAATTATCTTCTTTGACTTTTAGTTTCTTTTTTAAACAAAATGTAGATAATGTCACTTATGGTTTAGAGTTGTTATAAAAATTTAATGAGAATATATATATATTTATATATATATGCATACATATATTAATATATATATAGATACAGATATCAGAAAATAAATGGTGGCCATTAAATGCTAACTGAAATAAAGGAATTAAAAAGAAGTATTAGGTAGCAACTATACACCAACAAATTAGACAATCTGGAAGAAATGAAAAATTCCTTGAAACTTGAAACCTAAACTGACTTAAGGAGAAATGGATAATATAAACAAACCTGTAACAAATAAAAGATTAAATCAGCAATCAAAAACCTCCTAAAACAGAAAATTCTTGGACCAGTTAGATGGCCTCACCAATCTACTGAACATTTAAGAAAAATTAACATTAATCCTTACAAAATATTCAAAAAATTGAAGAAGAGGAAACACATCCTAACTATGAGGCAATGAGGCCAATATAACCTTGATAACAAAGCCAGATAAAGACATCACAAAACTCAAAAAATATAGATTAATATTTTGCATAAATATTAAAATCCTCAAAAAATATTAGCATATTAAATCCAAAAGCATATCAAGAGGATTATTCACCATGACAAAGTAGGATTTATCCCAGGAATGCAAGGGTGGTTCAACATGAAAAAAATCAATGCAATACATAACATTAATAGAACAATGGGGAAAAAAAATCCACATGATCATCTCAATTGAGGCAGAAAAGGCATTTGTCAAAATCCAACATTTCATGATAAAAATTCTCAGAAAACTAGGAATAGAGGGAAAGTTCAACAGCATGATAAAGGGTATTTCTGGAAAAACCCACAGCTAACATCACAGTGGAAAAAACTGGAAAGTTTTTTGACTAAGACTGGGGACAATTATACCCACTTTCACTGCTGCTATACAACACTGCGCTAGAAATTGTAGCTAGTACTTTTAGACAAAAAAAGAAAAAAACAAAAGGCATCCAAATTGATAAAAATAGGTAAAACTGTGTCTATTTGCATATGAAGTGGCCCTATATGTAGAAAATCCAAAATAATTCATGACTAGGGCTAATAAATAAATTTAGCAGCAGTTTCAGGGTATAAGATTAATACACAAAAATCAACTATGTTTCTATATTCCTGCAACGAACAATCCAAAAGGAAATTAAGAAGCAATTCTATTTACAATAGTATCTAAAAGAATCAAACATTTAGCAATAAATTTAACAAATGAGGCAAAGATTTGTACACTGGGAAACTAGAAAACATTTCTGAAATTTTTTAAAGCTCTAAA
This sequence comes from Aepyceros melampus, assembly GCA_006408695.1. Lineage (NCBI taxonomy): Eukaryota > Metazoa > Chordata > Mammalia > Artiodactyla > Bovidae > Aepyceros > Aepyceros melampus. Next base: position 528,374 of record SJXQ01002156.1, on the reverse strand, counting down.
TAAACAGAAAGGCATTCAGGTTCATAGACAGAAGACAACATTGTTAAGATCAACAAAGCAATCTACAGATTCAGTGAAATTTCTACCAAAATTCAACAATCCAGAAATGGAAAAGTCAATCTTCAAATTTATTTGGAACTTCATGGAGCCCCAACAGCTAAAACAAATCTTGAGAAAGAAAAGTAGAGTTGGAAGGCTCATACTTTCTGACTTCAAAATTTACTTCAAAGCTAGAGTAATCAAAACACTATAATACTTGCATAAAAACAGGTATATAGACTCATGAAGCAGAATAGACAGCCCAGACATAAATCTTTACATATACAGTTTATTGACTTTTTTTTTAAATCAGGGCACCAAGACCATTTACTGGGGAAAAGACATATTTTCAACAAATGGTGCTGGAAAAACTCATATCCACATGCAAAAAAGTGAAGTTGGATCCTTAACTTACACCATATACAAAAATTAATGGAATGGATCAAAGACGTAAACTTAAGTACTAAAACTATGAAACTCTTAGAGGAAAACACAGGAGTAAATCTTTGGATTTGGCAGTGATTTCATGGATATGACAGCAATAGTACAGACAACAAAAGAAAAATAGAAAAATCAGACTTCATCAGAATTAAACTTTTGTGTATCAAAGGATACTATCAAGTAAATAAAAAGACAACCCACAAAATGAGAAAAAAACTTGTAAATCATAAGTTTGACAAAGGATTAATATCTAGAATATATAAGAACTCCCAAAACTCAGTAAGGGCAAACAAACAACTAAATTTAAAACTAGGCAAAGTACTTAAACAGATATATTTCCAAGAAGCTATACAAATTTCCAGTAAGCACAGGAAAGATGCTCAAAATCACTAATCATTAGGGAAATGAAAACCAAAAGCACAACGAGATACCACTTCACATCTATTAGGATGTCTATAATTTTTTTCAAAAATAGGAGAGTAACAAGTATTGGTGAGGCTATAAAGAAACTGAAACACTTGCATTGCTGGTTGGAAATGTAAAAGGTACAACCCCTATGGAAAACAGTTTGAGGTATCTCAAAAGATTAAACATAGAACTACCCGTATGCTTCAACAATCCTGTTCCTACGTATATATCTAAAAGAACTGAAAACAGGGACACAAACAGGTATTCGCATATCAATGCTCACAGAAGCATTATTGACAATAGCCAGAATGTGGGGAAAGAATGGACTTTTGATATATGCTACAATATGGAGGGACCTTGAAAACACTATGCTTAGTAAATAAGCCAGACACAGAGGGACTAATATTGTATGGTTCTTTTCATATAAAGTATCTAGAATAGGCAGATTCACATATAGAAATAGCAGAACAGAAGTTGCTAGGGGTTTGGGGTAAGGGGATAAGGAGAGTTACTGTTTATGGCCACAGTGTTACTGTTGTTGACGATTAAAAATTTTGGAGTATAGATCATGATTATGGTTACTAAAAACTGCAGATGTATTAATACTATGGAGTTGTACATTGAAAAGTGGTTAATATAAAAAATATTATTTTATGTATATTTTCCACAATTTTTTTTTCTTAAAGAAGCATTAGATATATTAGAGTAAAATTGCTTTTGGTCATCAGACAGAGAGGTAGTATATCTCAGTCAAATGCTCAGCTCTTGAACCACACTTCTAGTGGATAAGAATGCAGTCTAATGTAGTTAAATTTACTCAGGTTTCATGGTCAGACTTTATCCCCAAATGTGGTTCTTTAGAATTTTTTCAAAGAGCTTTCATATACTTTAAGAAACTTAATCTTCACACCCACACTGAGCAGTGGACGAATCATGACATATTTTTTTAGATGATAAAGAAGTGAGGCTCAGCAAAGCTAAGTGACATGTTCAAGTAAGAATTAAATAAATATAATCTATGTGGAACATTTAACACACTGGCACAAAGTAATTATTTAATAAACTTTAACTGTTATCTTAATATTTAATATAACTAATAAGTAAGTAAGGAGTCATGAGCAGGCATCCTGTTCTTAGGATCTCCTGGGAAACATTAAGGGTCCTGCTCTAGCAGCAATCATTTTTAAAATCCCAGCTACATGAAGTCCATGGTCGGCTGAACCATCCCTGGCACACAAGGAGTCTATCCAGTATCTTTATTTTGGGGCATTATCTTTATTTTACAGTCAATTCAATCGATCTGATATACACATTGGCAGCTACAAAAGCTTTTTGTTGTTGTTGTTCGTTTTCACAAACACAGGTGCTCAATTGTATTTATCTTACCCTGGACTGCTGTATCTCTCAGTCTTGCTTTATCATGATGTGATAAAGCAAAGCAATCAATATTCTGTGGTGTGTTCTAGGCCCTGATAAGTTACTTTTTAGGAAGATGTCTCTAATTAGAGAATCAGTTTTAAAAGGGGGGAAGTTAACTAAGGATTAAAACTCAATAGGAGAAATTCTTCACAAGTTATTTTGATACATGTTCCCCGGAAACTGGTACAATCTCTGTAGTCAACCTGCCTCCTCAGCAACCTACCAATGTGGGAGAGCTTGGCTGGTATTCACATGGGGACCCTGAAATGCCCAGAAAATGGGTCAAATTATCAGAAGGGGAGAAAGCTGATAGCTCTAAATATATTTGTTTAGAATGTATTACATGGATTCAGAAACAGTCAGCTTTAACAGTGAACATAACCCCAAGGTGGTCTTTGCTTTCTGGAAATGAAGATGATTATTCAATCAGTTGGAGGCCAAAACAATACAGAATTTGAATCTAGAGAAAATAGTATAGATGATCTTATTTGCAAAGCAAAAGCAGAGACACAGATGTAGAGAACAAACACAGGGGTATCAAGAGGGCAGCGGGAGTGGGAGCAATTGGGAGGCTGAGATTGACTCATACACACTATTGATATTACATATAAAGTAGATAACTATTGAGAACATATTGTATAGCATAGGGAACTCTACTTAATGCACTTTGGCGACCTGAATGGGAAGGAAATCCAAAAGGGAGAGGATAAATGTACATTTGTGGGTGAGTCATTCTGCTGTACAGTAGAAACTAAGACAACATTGAAAAGAATCATACTCCAATAAAAATCATTTTAAAAAACAGTATGGAATTGTTTCAGTTTATGGGAAGATGAAAAAAGAGCAAAAAGATAGCCAATGTAGCACTTATTCTTCTTGCTGCTTAGGGGATCAAACTATACAGTTCACCACCACTTCAAGACTTTTTACATGTGATGCGACTCCTCTACTTGTCTGCTGTCACACAGGTGAAATTACTATAGTTCAGTTTGGGGCAAAAATGTTTTCCTTGTCCAGGCTCCAGTCAAGTAGTATTCTCCTCTCCCAATTCATGTGAATGACAAGAACACTGCATACACCAAGTCTCCTAAGTATGGTCTCTACCAGTAGCATCTGAACATATAGATTTAATTCTTTCAAAGTATAATTTTTATAAACAATAAAACCTGCATTAGCCAAAGTATTTAATAATTTAGCATATGTGCGTTGCGATCATGCTCAGTCATGTCCAACTTTTTGCAATCCTATGGACTGTAGCCTTCCAGGCTCCTCTGCCCATAGGATTCTCCAGGCAAAAACACTGGAGTGGGTTGCCATCCTCCAGAGGATCTTCCTGACCCAGGGATTGAACCCACATCTCCTGCATTGCAGGCAGATTCTTGACTCTGAGCCACCTGGGAAGCTACCTGGGAATTAGGGGTCACCAGATAACACCTTTTTTACCAGCCTTGCTTATGATGAACGATCATCCTACATGTCCAAATCCATGGTCCTGCCCTAACTAGCAGGTTTTAGCCAACATAATCAAATCCAGCTTTGCTACCCTAGGCACTGCTCTATGCTGCACAGATGCTGCACGGTATTGCCCCAGTCTCTAGATTCTTACTTATCTACTGCAATCTCATTGATACTGCATGAGAAGATTCTTTATAAAATGGTCCAAATTCATTGACTATATAAAAGTAGCTTCCCCCATAAAAAACAATATTATTGTCTTAACAAAATTACATAATATGCTAATTATGTTGGTGTCTATGTCTAATAGAAAATAATGCCCATAACCTGATTTTGAAATGTGGAGAATTTTAAATTAAAACATGAAAATTAGAGTTTCCATGTATAGTTCATCTAAAAGGTTTCTAAGACTGGTGTAGGGATGACAACTCAGCTTCAGAACAAACAAGTAAACTTAGTGTACACCAACACTCCAAAGGAAGTCAAAATGAAGAGAGTTCAAAACTATTTATAGAGATCAGAGAAGAACTGAACCACTGCACTGACCGAAAGATATTCTCTGGCAAAATATAATCCTGTCCTTAATATAGGCACTAATTTCACAGAATATAACTTGCTCTAAAAATTCTGTTCTAGCAAAATCAACTTTTAACAATTTGAATAACACAATTTTCTTTTACTCAGGTATCCTTTTACTCATATCTGAGGAATTTTTAAGTCAGTCCTTAGCCAGTCCCTCAAAATCTCTATTTTTTTGAATCATTTGGGTTTTGACACAGACATCTTATCTTTCTTCACTGGAAGGGGGTTCTCTATCAAATGCATAAGAGTAACTGATGGCAAAAAATAGATGTTAGAACCCACTAGGTTTGGTCTTATGCTATTCAGTAAGTTTCCTCACAGAGAATTTTGTAAAGTGACTTATATTTTATTGTTGCTTTAAGCATATTAAAATAGCTTTATAAATCCATACACACACAAAAAAATCTGCTGCACTCAGATTTGTTGCACTGAGATTGGGAGGTTAATATAATCAGGTTAATACGTTAAGAAGAACTTGACACAGAAATTATTAATGAGTAGAACAAGGTCACTACTTCTGAGGTGAGGTCACTTACAAAGAATGCACAAATGAAATTAAGGTTGACTTTTATTTACTTGACTATCTTCTTACATTGGATTCCTTTGGCAACATATCTTTAAACATTTAAAGCCCTGTTTACAAGGATGCTCTGAAAGAAGCTTCAAACCATTATGCCCCTAATTGAATTCCCCAGGAGTCCAGTAAACCCAGAGGAATAAAGAAAATCATAACATTTGCTAAATCATCTCAAAACATATTTCACTGCAAGGTTATGTGACCTCGTCTTTGAGGTTCAAGATGAATGAGAAAATACTACTGAATGCTTCATTATTTAGACTGAAATAAAAAAGAATTTTACCTATTAGTGGCAAGCTAATTAAATCAGTTCAGTCTGAACTTTTCTTCCAAGAGAAATCAGACAACAAACAATAATAGCATTTTATACTGTATGTGACCACTTTCCTAGAGTATAAAAGCTCTCAGGAAGAGAAAAGTATCTTTAACCAAAGACAATTATTCACAGTAAAGATATGAGAGAGAGCTGACAAAATTTGTAGTCTCGAGGGAAAGCAGCATTTTATCTGTGAATACAGAACAAATTCAAGTGGAAGAAGAGAAAGTAAAGTTTCAAACAATCAATTAGTTATTAACATGCCCCTTTCACAATTCTAATTTTACTTTAAAATACCTTTTATGATCTTTTTATTCATAGTTCCTTCATATGCTTCTGTGTTTGTTTTGACTACTAAGCAAAAACATACGGATCTTAGCATTCACGAAAGAATGTTAAATCCCTGTCTACTTACCTGGTTTGTATGTTATTCCAGGGGGGAAGAGGAATCCCTGTTGGGCAGCAGCAGCTGCTGCCAGGGTCCGCTGGTCATGTGGAAAAATTGGGATCATGAGCGGAGGCATGTGACCCTGAACCTGCTAAACAGAAGAGAGCCTATGATCAGACACGGGGCAAATGCACGCCAAGAAGTATTTGTTTTTCACTCCTGGTGGTGTGCTGGTACCCAAACAGCCACCCATTTCTAACCTCATTCCAAATCCGGTCCCAGAGAAAAGTCAGGCTAACTTTCCCAAATCCCTTTCAGACTCCACTGGTATACCAATGATCTAACCTCCTTGTGAATTTGCCTCATCCCTGCTTCCACTAAATTATAGTGAATGGTTTTCTTTCATCTTGACTTTTTTCTTTTCTTTCTTTTTTAAAAAACAAAAAGCCAGAAGAAATGTTTTATTCTCTCACCGTACAGTGTTGAAAGGTTTTGCCCTTTCATCAGCTTTGCATTCTGTGCTTTATTTTGAAAACTTTACTAGTATCATTGGTCAGAAAGTAATGTCTAATTGTTATATATTCCAAAAGCTGTAGCTCCCCAGTTTAGGTATCTTATTTCAAAGCCTTGCTGCATTATGTCAAACATATAGCCCTTCAGATTTAAGGCTACTACCTCTTGGCTCCCAATTAAACTAATATTCTTTGCCATACACACCTCGATGTAACATATAAATTGCTTGTCTGGCTAAGCAGTTTTACAGCTTTATGCACTACCATGTAGCTGAGTAATTATGGAGTTGTATTCAGAGAGCATTTCATAATAAATCCTACTATATCAAATTTCATTTGACCTCAATAAATGTATCAAAGAGCACAAAAATGCAAAACAGAAAATCTTCACTCTATATCAGTATTTGTATTCCATATAAAGAAAATAAGAACTATGACAGAATCATGTCTGTGAAAATTACATTTTAATTTCCCAGCTCCCTCCCTTACTCTATGCATGCTGTCCTGATTCCAGAATAGCATCACAGGAAGGTTTTGTACTGGCTTTCAAGGCATGATTTTATAAATTAAACTATAGGACTTTTGTTATTTAAAGATCAAAACTAGGATGTACTAACAGCAATTATCTTTAAGTTCAAACAGGATCTTTACTCTCCTTACTAGTATAAAAAAGCTGCATTATATCCTGTTTAAGATACAAACCTTTACTAGTAGTCTATCAACCCCAAACCCTTCCCCCGTTTAAATTCCTAAATATTCTCTTTAGGCAAAATTCCATATACTGGCTGATGACCCTGTTTAAATAGCACCAACTTGCCTTATCCTGTCCCTGTTCCCTTCACAGCCAGGGAAAGATTGCAAAAATGCTCCTGTGCAGGTCTAAGAGGTTTCATTTACCAACAGTTTCTCTCTAGGGAAAGCCCTAAGATGTGGGTTAATAAAGGGCAAGCAAAAAATAAACACTTTACAGTATTTCTCTGAATTCATTTCTCAGGAAAATCAACTTATAATAAAAAGGTCTTTGTGCAATTACTACCTTGCCAGTGGGCGTGAAAGAAACTAGCTTTGGGCAGCTTTTTCTTCCATTTTAGCTGAGGTAAGCCCAAGTTTTGTACGTTTGAGTACAAACTTAGCCTACTTAAACTGGAGCTGATCCCCTGGTGCCTAGGTCTTGCCTTTAGCCCTGAAGAAAAGCACTAGGTTTGCTGCTCAATTCCAGCTTGCAAACTTGAGATGTCAAAGATGACAGCACTGTTCTATGTCAGAAAATAAGACATGATATTTTTGTGGGTGACTACTGTTTAGTATAAGAGTATATCAAAGGAAGTCACTTCATTTAGTTTTAGAAATGCTAAGACCATATATCCAGAACACAGCACAGATGCTTCACATTCTAAAGGAAGGAAACAAAAAGTGGGGAGTCTAGGTATCAAATAATTTTTTTCTTTCCTTCTTTCAAAGAATATTTATTAAATCATTATTATGTGTTATGGATCTTAAGAAGAAGCTGGAAACTGGAGGCTATTTTGATTGGGAGAGAGAAGATATACATTTATGCTGAAATATTTGAAAGAATTATGTATGGAGGAAGAACTTGATTAAGTCTGAGTGATTAAAAAGAACAGAACTAGGCTCGAAAGAAAGATTTTAGGGAAGTTTAATGCAAAGAATTTTCCAATAATGAGTTATTCAATAATCACTGTGATTAAAGAGGTTCTTTGTGCCATTTTCCTATGCATGTGTATGCTAAGATGATTCAGTCATGTCTGACTCCTTGCCACCCTATGGACTGTAGCCCACCAGGCTCCTCTGTCCATGGAATTCTCCAGGCAGGAATACTGGAGTGGGTTGCCATGCCCTTCTCCAGGGAAGTGGTCAAGTAACGGCTGTATACTCATATGTCACAGATACTTTAAAGGATAGACATAACTTAAACTCTAATTAGATAATGACCTATGGTGCATTTTCAACTTTATAATTCTACGTTTGTTTAAAAGTCAACATTAGGAAGATAATGTCATACAGTCATTCCTCCATTCATTCAACACATTTATTCAGAATCTACCATGCTACAAAGGCTTTGTTGTCAAATGAATCTGAAGCTTAAATCTATAGTGTCATTTCCTTGGCAGTGTGATCTTAAAAAGTTACTCAGCCTTCCTGAGTCTATTTTCTCATGTAAAAACCAAAGCTAATGTGTACTAACTTAGCTGGTAGTTAGCAGTGTGGTTGTTGTGAGGATTAAATAAACAAGAAAAGTAATGCTTGTGGCACGGTGACATAGGCACTCAGTAAATATTAGATTCTTAGTTTTTCTTATCCAGTTTGCTATTCAGTACTAGAAATTTATCAAACTACTAAAGAACTAATACAAGAAACAGTGGATCTTAACCCATAACTCTACTTCAAATAAGAAAACATGAGTCAAATAAATAATTCAGTTTGGCAGGCAGAGGCTTGTTTGTTTCTAGCAGACCCATATTTCAGAGAGCATTATCTTATCCTAAATATCCAGAACACGAAGGAAAAAAAAAAAGCTGGGATTAAAAGGCTCATTTGAAGATGTAATTTGGGATCCTTAGTGTTATTCATTAAACAGCATCTGAAAATATAATTTTATTTTTACATTGGAGCCCAAGCTCTTCAGATCTGAAGCATAAGGGCATCAATGGCAATCAGGTATCAGACTTTAATTATTAAATCTTGGTGTCTGAAGATATTTCCTTTGTAGCTAGCTATGTAACTGAGAGACTAAAGTTAATTAATTAAAGTCATTTTAACATTAAAGAGCTGTAGGTGTTTCATACTAACATAAGATGTAAGAACTTACGGAAGTTCTTTTCTGTCCATCATCCTCTACATAACAGGATATTTTAGAAAGTTTCAATGCTGTGAGGTAAGAGACAGTTTCAATAAACTGAGAAACAAAGTAAATAAGGAAGGGGACAGAAGGTATTGTGAAAACAATGATAATGATGGAACCACAGAGTTGAAGTGAAACTTAAGAGTTTATCTAACCTAGTAGTTCTTGAAGTGTGGTACCTAACCAGCAGCATCAGCAATACCTGAGAGCTTTAAAAAAAGCAAATTACAGACTCCAGCCCAGACCTATGAAACAGAAACTCTGGGGGTTGGGGCCAACAGTCTAGAATGTAGACTAAAATTTAATCCAGAGAGGAGATTCTCAAACTTTTGTGGACTTTGGAATCATCTGGAGGGCTTATTCAAACAAAAATTATTTGACCCCATTCTCAGAAATCAGTAGATCTGAGGTGGGAACCTGAGTATACTGTTCTAACAGGTTCCTAGGTGAAGCTAGTTAGTGCTCTTGGTTCAAGGACCATTCTTTGAGAGCCACCAATCCAGTTCACCAAGGGAACCAGGTGGTTTGAGAAGGCAAAACTGAGGTCACACTGCCTGCAGCAGACCTAGATCTAGAGGCTAGAACTTCTGCACCCTGTTTAGTGCTTTCTCCATTGTATCGCATGGACTTCAGTAAAAGAAAAGCGAGAAACCATACATGTACATTCTCTGCATAGAGGAAATCTGAAGGGCTGCAACTGAAAATAATTTTCTATTTCAGAGATGTGTCTCTGAAATATAGATACTATGGAGTATAGATACTATGTTGTTCAGTTTCAGTCTGTTTCTTCTCTCTTATTTTGTACCTATACATTGACCTCAAATTTGTCATCAATTCCAATTAATTCGTTAGCAATAATCATTTAGATCCAAATGATAAAATTGACCTTATTTTAAGTAAAATAATAATGTGCGAATTCAAAATGCCTTCATTAAATATAAGCCAAAATATCCAGTAGCCAGTTAGAACACAGGCTGAGAAATGATGAAAAGTTCCTCTTATATCTCTAATTATAGAAATCATCATCATCATCACAGCAACTAATATTTTCCAGTTTTTCCTACATGTCAAGCATACGAGAAAGTGATTTAAATGCTCCATCTCATTTAATTCTCAAAATTTTATCAGGTACCTACTGTTACTGTCCTCATTTATTTAAGGAGAAAGACAAAACAATGAGAAATTAGGTAACATGGTCACTTAAAAAGTGATGGAGCCAAGATTCAAGGCCAGCTATGTCAGGCTCAAAGCTATACTTTTAAGTACTATATTAAGCATAAAGTCATCTTTTGCTAAATATAATTGTGAATTTACATGCAGTTATAATAAATAATACAAAAGAGCCCATGTATACTTTACTCAGTTTCTCCCAATGATGAAACTTGAAAAATTATAAAACAATATCACAGCCAGGACACTGACACTGACACAATCCAACAGCTGTACTCAGATTTCACCAATGGGATACCATTTTTAAAAAATTATGTGTCATAAGAGGTAGCACAGGTAATTAAAGTTCTATGAATACTTCCAACTATCACCTTTCATATAAAGTTCACCAGTATGACCTAGTGCAAATAAAGTGAGTGGAAATCATGAATTAAAGCAATAATTTCCTCTTTCAGAACTTTCCATTTATTTTACTTACTAGAAGATTATTGGTTGGAGGTGGGACAAAAATGGAAAGCAAGGACAAACTGGGTGGGGGAGGTAAGGAAAAAGGATTTGGTGGCCGTACAAGCATCACATAAGCATCTAAAATATTTTTCTTCTATGGAAGTTGTGAATTAAGTTTACTGCACTGCATATCAGTGCCTAAGGAAGATAAAGAATTTTGATAAAAGAGAAAAGTCCCATCCTGCTCTGAAGAATGTAAGCCTGCCTTTCCTTTATCTTCCCATCATCTTATTTTCCCATTTGGTAACATGCCAGGAAAGGCAGTCACATTGTAAACAGCATGTTCCAAAAATATTTTACTAAAGAATAAGAAATAATAGAATTCCATCAAAGAGTGACCAGTCTCCACATGTCTTTTTCAAGAAGTTATCAAAATTTCAAATAGCATCTTTTTTTCTTGAAAGTGTAGTTTTCCCTTAGCCCAAATTCAGATTCTTTAATTATCCCATGTGTTGCGCTATGCTTAGTTGCTCAGTCATGTCCAACTCTTTGTGACTCCAAGAACTGTAGCCAATCAGCCTCCTCTGTCCATGGGATTTGTCAGGCAAAAATAGTGGAGTGGTTGCCATTTCCTTCTTCAGGGATCTTCCTGACCAGGGATCAAACCTGGGTTTCCTGTGTATCCTGTACTGCAGGTGGATTCTTTACCTGCTGAGCCATAATTATCCCATGTGTGTAGGTTAGTTGTTCATTCATGTCTGATGCTTTGTGACACAGTGGGCTGTAGCCTGCCAGGCTCCTCTGTCAGTGGAATTCTCCAGGCAAGAATACTGGAGTGGGTTGCCACTGCCTTCCCCAAGGGACCTTCCAGACTCAGGGATTGAACTCAGGTCTCCTGCATTGTAGGCAGATTTTTTACCATCCGAGCTACTAGGGAAGACCGCCAATTATCCCGTCAGTTCAGTTCATTTCAGTTGCTCAGTCGTGTCCGACTCTTTGTGACCCCATGAATCGCAGCACGCCAGGCCTCCCTGTCCATCACCAATTCCCGGAGATCACTCAGACTCACGTCCATCGAGTCGGTGATGCCATCCAGCCATCTCATCCTCTGTTGTCCCCTTCTCATCTTGCCCTTAATCACTCCCAGCATCAGTGTCTTTTCCAATGAGTCAACTCTTCGCAAGAGATTGCCAAAGTACTGGAGTTTCAGCTTTAGCATCATTCCTTCCAAAGAACACCCAGGGCTGATCTCCTTTAGAATGGACTGGCTGGATCTATTTGCAGTCCAAGGGACTCTCAAGAGTCTTCTCTAACACCACAGTTCAAAAGCATCAATTCTTCAGTGCTCAGCTTTCTTTATAGTCCAACTCTCACATCCATACATAACCACTGGAAAAACCATAGTCTTGACTAGATGGACCTTAGTCGGCAAAGTAATGTCTCTGCTTTTCAATATGCTATCTAGGCTGGTCATAACTTTCCTTCCAAGGAGTAAGCATCTTTTAATTTCATGGCTGCAGTCATCATCTGCAGTGATTTTGGAGCCCAAAAAAATAAAGTCTGACATTGTTTCCACTGTTTCCCCATCTATTTCCCATGAAGTGATGGGACCAGATGCCATGATCTTCGTTTTCTGAATGTTGAGCTTTAAGCCAACTTTTTCACTCTCCTCTCTCATTTCATCAAGAGGCTTTTTAGCTCCTCTTCACTTTCTGCCATAAGGGTGGTGTCATCTGCATATCTGAGGTTATTGATATTTCTCCCAGCAATCTTGATTCCAGCTTGTGTTTCTTCCAGTCCAGCGTTTCTCATGATGTACTCTGCATAGAAGTTAAATAAGCAGGGTGACAATATACAGCCTTGATGTACTCCTTTTCCTATTTGGAACCAGTCTGTTGTTCCATGTCCAGTTCTAACTGTTGCTTCCTGACCTGCATATAGGTTTCTCAAGAGGCAGGTCAGGTGGTCTGGTATTCCCATCTCTCTCAGAATTTTCCACAGTTTATTGTGATCCACACAGTCAAAGGCTTTGGCATAGTCAATAAAGCAGAAATAGATGTTTTTCTAGAACTCTCTTGCTTTCTCCATGATCCAGCAGATGTTTTCAATTTGATCTCTGGTTCCTCTGCCTTTTCTAAAACCAGCTTGAACATCTGGAAGTTCACAGTTCACGTATTGCTGAAGCCTGGCTTGGAGAATTTTGAGTATTACTTTACTAGTGTGTGAGATAAGTGCAGAAGAACTGTACAAAAAAGATCTTCATGACCCAGATAATCACAATGGTATGATCACTCAACTAGAGCCAGACATCCTGGAATGTGAAGTCAAGTGGGCCTTAGAAAGTATCACTACGAACAAAGCTAGTGGAGGTGATGGAATTCCAGTGGAGCTATTTCAAATCCTGAAAAATGATGCTGTGAAAGTGTTGCACTCAATATGCCAGCAAATTTGGAAAACTCAGCAGTGGCCACAGGACTGGAAAAGGTCAGTTTTCATTCCAATCCCAAAGAAAGGCAATGTCAAAGAATGTTCAATTATCCCATAGGTAGAAGTAAAACTGATTTTGTTAATACAGAGTAAAACTTACTGTAATCAAATATAATTCTGAGCATAAACGTGCATTATTTTTTATTGCTTTGGAAGTCAGCACTAACTGGGTATGTAACTGGAATGACTAATGAGAATCCAGGAACCCTGTCTAGGTGGAGCTAGTCAGTGCATCAGGAAAGAAGCAAACTGTATCCCTTAAAGCATAACTGCCCATTAATTCTAAACTTCCACAGTCCCGGACCAAAGCGTTTCCCTTTTGCAGAGGGTGAGGAACACATTCTTGATCAAATAGGCTACATGCCCAGAAATTTTAATTGCTAGGGTGTAACTCACATCTTTTAGACAATCGAGACAGCAGCAGATGCACGTGAAACACTTAGGTTCTGTCTCTTTCTATCCGTAAAACAGCATTGTTGCATCAACACTTATGCCCTTTGTTTTCTCTGTGCTAAGTTGATGATGCCATTTTTTGCCATCTGCCCCAGAGCTTCATTAAAGATACATGAATGGGCTAACTGGCCTGATATCTTGTGAGGAACAGGTGCTATTGTTTGTCCCTGAAGACTTGCACTAAAGATATGACTCAGAATACTTGAGAAAGAGCATCTGCAGCAGTCAGTCAGAAAGCAACTTGGCAGAGACCTGGCTACGTGCTAATATGCAAACAGAGTGACACTCAGGGGGGCTCATTTTCTTTCATGAGGATTATTTAACTTTTCTTAGTGACAGGAAATAAGTATTTGTATTGAAAATCATAAACAATATTAATGTCTATTACCTAGTTAAAGACAGTGAGCAAGTGAAGATCTTTTTAATGCCTTATTTCTAGAAAATCATTCCTCCTGTCATTTAATTGGAGAAGGCTTCCTTAATCTGTTGGAAGGAATGTTTCCAATGTTTGTAAATCATGAAGGAGGGAAGGGAAGACAGAGACAAAAACTACAACAAGAGAGAAAGAGCAATTAGAGGGAGAGGCAGGGCATAAAGACAGACAGAAATGGGTGGGGGTGGCGGGGTGAGGTGGGGGTGGAATTTCCTTAAAGGCCATATTCTTTATTGCGAAGAGTAGCTGAGTTATTTGCATAAAGTGTTACCATTATAAAAGCTGTACAGTCTAGAGTGAAAGAAATAAAGTCCCCAGAACCTTACATGAAAAGCCTTCAAGGCATGGGGTATCTTCTTACTGCCAAAAAATGCATGCCAAATCTCAGCTATTTCTGGAGAGTTAGGAGGGAAAGGGTCTCATTTGATAGGATAAATAATGCTTTAAAACAAACCCTTTAGTTGCAAAACTTTTTTTTTTGTCTAAATTTTTAAGATTCTGTTTTTTCCTGACTTAAAAAGCATAAAGCAGTAGTCAACATATTGACCATAGTTTGAAGTATCCAAAGGAGCCTTGTATTCAGCCTACCTGACTATTCTCTAATTGTTTCAATTCATTAATCATCTCTCACCAAGTAAATTGAGGGTCTTGAATAGCCAGTGACACTTATATTGCTCTATGCTCCACTGCTCTTATCACAGGGCTAAGGACATACATAGTAGGCATTTTGTGCCAACTAATAAACAGGAGAACCATTGAGGACCTAAGAACTTGTTTTCTGAGCACTAATTTCCATAGGGTAATATTATTGTTAATATAACTGCAAAAAGTATAGAGCTGTAGCTGTTCTCATTATAGAAGAAAGCATGATGTTTAAATAAATTTTGATATCACTTTGTCTGCTTTTCATTTGTCTTATTTAGCAAATCTCTGGCTGGTACCACTAACAGTGGATTGCAAATCCTTGCTTATAGAGAATCCGACTAGCTCTAGCAGGAGAATAATCAAACTGATATTTTATCAGGAGCAACTATGAGACACAAATTTTCTGAGTCTTTAAGAACACAGAGTCCAATCTTCCTAGATGTTTCTCACCAACATCCAATGGATAATAACTGTACAAATAATATAAGGAAAAGATTTTGCTTTATTTGTTTGTTGCAGGCAAGACATTTTCTGTCTCTCAAACTCCCACAAGGATAACACGCAAAACATTTTGTTACCATTCATCTATCATACAATGCAATTTATTTTCCTGGAATTTTGATTACTATTGTCACCAATCTTTTCAAAATCTTCACTAAAGGGCCAGGAAAATCCCTAGAAAGGTAGAATAGACTAAAGATATTGCAGTTTAAGGCCATCCTTTTAAAAACTCAGCTTTAGTCTTTCAAAGTTATGTCTTTGAAGATTAATGAATAGCTAACCTTTTCTTTATGTATATTATATTTTAAAAGTTAATTTCAAGGAAAAGAACGGAAAATAGCTTCACTAGTTTACTTGTCTTTACTAATTTACACTAGTCAATATATCTAATAAAACATCTGAAATATTCATAGGAAAAATGGAGATGATACATATCGTCCCCACCTTCACTACCAAGAGTAAGGCATGCAAACAAAGCAACTCTTTTTACAGGTGGGTCTTTAAAGACAGCTATTTCAAATCCACTCCACAGTTTAGTACTTTCCAGCCCCCTTTCTTGATTACAAAGGAGGAGAATGATCTTTGAGAGTAATAGTACAATGGCTCCATTTATCAGATCAATAGCACATATTTTAAAAATCTTCTTTAGGTATATATTCAGAGAGAAATGTTAATAGCCCTGAAAGGGCCAATTCTTTGCATGTCCTTTGTGTTAACATCTTTTTATATTTTCAGCATACTGTATACACTCTGCTCTATTTGTATTTTTGAAAATGGGCAAGTATCTCATTAATCTACCAAGATCATCAGTAGTCAAACATCATTACTTTATTTCTTATTCATTTGTACATGTTCTGTTTAAATAATGAATTTTCAACAAAAACAACATGGATGTGGTACTGATGTAATCATGATTTTTAGCATTTCTTACTTATATGTCCCCTTACTTCCTGAAATAAAGAGTTCCACGTGTATAAAATGACCTCTTGGGCCCCTAAGAGACATGTTACTCTGTAAAGTAAGTCAGTAGTGCCTGTCTTCATTCAACTATTCCACAGCTTTTACTGAGCACCTAGCACTCTCAATCCGGAAATCAATCCTGAATATTCATTGGAAGGACTGATGCAGAAGCTGAAGCTCCAATACTTTGGCCACCTGATGCAAAGAACTGATTCATTGGAAAAGACCCTGATGCTGAGAAAGACTGAAAACGGGAGGAGAAGAGGACGACAGAGGATGAGATGGTGGACGGCATCACTGATGCGATGGACGTGAGTGTGAGCAGGCTCCGGGAAATGGTGATGGACAGGGAAGCTTGGCATGCTGCAGTCCATGGGGTCACAAAGTCGGACACGACTGAGCGACTGAACTGAACTGAGCACTATCTGCCCAGCACTGTGCTGAGCGCCAGAAATAAAAAGATGCCTTAGAGAAGCCCATAGCTTTATCAGGTAGAAATGTTAAGTTTGCTTTCACTTATGCAGTAGTATAAATCATCCAATTTGTCAGCTTACTTTGGAAAGTGGTCAACAGAGAAAGATTTGCTTAAAAAGAAAAATAAATTACAACAAAAATTCCATTACATATCTTTCTATAGTCTTCCTATAGTTTCAACCAAGAAAAATTTTGAGAGTATTTATGAGGACAAAAGTCAGATTACTTTATAAAATGGATGACAAATGTTAATTAAATGTGTTTAAATTATCTTACTATGTTTTAAGAAACTCTCACCAGGAGGGAAGTAGAATGTCCTGGCCATAAAGAAATTAATAAAACATGTTATGCAAAAGTAAAATTTATGATTCATTTGGAATTAGATATGTACCACCTTTTCAATCCATACAAATGCATAATCTTGTCAATTAAATATTATTGTTAAGGTCTAGTAGTATGTTAAAATCACTTTAAAGTGCAACTAAGGAAAATTCATGTGTGTTTATTACTCCTTAAGGATCTATTAGTGGGTATTTTATTCAGATTCGTGCTGTAAAATCTGCATAAACTCAGCATATTGTTATCCCCATGTGTGCATTTGTTTGGTTAAAGCAGAACAGCAAATCTCAATTTTTGCAACTTCTGGAAAAGTCAAGAGAACTAAAACAGTCTTAATTTTAATCAGATACAAACAGTTATCACTACAGAAGTGAAGAGTTGACTATTATGCAAACAGTCACAGTTAGTGGTCACCAGGCCATCACAGAAGACTGAGCTAGTCAATTACTTTAGATATTTCCAAAGACTAGTGAAGATGAATGTTTCTTATTCTACCTGTCTTATTTCCACAGAAATATGAAACGTATTAGAGACTAATGATTGTTGTTCTCAAATGGAAACCCCATTAAATACACAATGATCAAAGTGTTTTGCCAAGATGGAAATTAATTTTTTAATCTTGTATAAGTGCCACATAAATATAGTAACATTGTGAAGAATGTGGCATTCCTTTGTTTGTAACAACCAAATTCAGACATAAACATTTCATAAACTTTTGACCTGTAATGAAGGCAATCTGGCTTTTACCCCTGAAGTATTTTACACAGCCTTACTCTGTTAGCAATGACCAGAGTTCAATTACTAAATTCCTCCTCCAGAAATGCAGGTTTACATCTTAAACTACAGTTTTTGTTAAAATATGCACAAGCAACCTAAAGGAAGGGACTTTGCATCTTAGTAAAAATCCTTGTCTTGTACAGAGTAGGGATTCAACAAACGTTTATAATACAAATGCATTAAAAAAAAAACTTTCATTCTGTTATTTAAAAAATAAGCTACGTTACTTTTGATAATTTTTAAGTCTTCTGAACCAATTTGAAGTCCTTTTATCATTTGCAGTCCTCAAATTAAGGCAATAGGAATATACCTCTGCTTCAAACATACTTCATTGCAGTGATCTTTTCTTTTGGTATGCCACAGTCTGACTTTGAAGTCCACTTGTTGGTAAGAAAAATATAAAAATTGATTTGGTTCATTTATTTGAAGATATTTTTAATGGCTGAGCTCTCCTAGTAGATCTGTTGAAATTCTTCTATAGTATAATTTAGAGATGCCTCTAAACTTCTCTAATGATTTCATCATCATCAATTTTCTGACAAACGATAAACTGTTCTCATCAGAAAAGCCAGGGATACAGTTTTTCAAAATATTAAAAAAGTTTGTTTTATCACAGTGGACTGGTTATGCAATACAGAACAAATGACAGAAAAACATTTAAACAACACCTAACAAGGAGAGCAGAAACAGTTTCATCTTAAGCTAGGAGGACTGAGAAACATAAACTCTGAACAGAACATAATAAGATGTCTAAGCTATTGACAGCTGGGTCCCAGTCATGGCAAGATAATTCTCCCTGGACATATCAGTGAGAGCCCATGTGTTCATGGAGGCCTATAGAGGTTCATAGACCAAGGAGGCCTATATGTGTTCAGGGGTACAGAGAGGTAAAGTAAAGGGAACTTTATAAGAAATAAACACTGAGTAAAGGCATAAACAGGATTCCTTAGTGGCTCAAGCAATAAAGAATATTCCTACAATGCTGGAGATGCGGGTTTGATCCCTGGGTCTGGAAGATCTCCTGGAGAAGAGAATGGCTACACACTCCAATATTCTTGCCGGGAGAATTCCATGGACAGAGGAGCCTGGCAGGCTACATGGGGTTGCAAAGATTCGGACATGACTGAGGAACTAACACATTTTTTTCAAAGGCATGAAATAGTGACCATAGCCACAAATCAAACAGCCTTCAGGTTTTGGTGGCTCAGATGGTAAAGCATCTGCCTACAATGCTCAAGACTCGGGTTCAGTCCCTAGGTTGGGAAGATCTCCTGGAGAAGGAAATGGCAACCCACTCCAGTATTCTTGCCTGGAAAATCCCATGGACAGAAGAGCCTGGTAAGCTACAGTCCATGGGGTCTCAAAGAGTTGGATACGACTGAGCAACTTCACTTTCACTTTCAGGCCTTTTTAGAGCAAAAAGTTAAAGACATGCAACTGTAATTCATTTTGTAATGTAACCTACAACTCCTGTCCCACTCTCAGCATGCACACTTACACACATACACACACTCATCCACATACACTCACACACACTCTATACCTGCTACCCCAACTAAATGTACAAATACATCAACACCGAAGCCGATAGAAGGACAAGCTAGCAAGCTGTTTCAAAAGGAGCAGTTTTCTTTATTTTTGTATTATATTTAGTACTATGTTCATATTCAGAGAAGGCAATGGCACCCCACTCCAGTACTTTTGCCTGGAAAATCCCACGGACCCACGGACGGAGGAGCCTGGTGGGCTGCAGTCCATGGGGCGCTAAGAGTTGGAGGCGACTG
Source organism: Aepyceros melampus (assembly GCA_006408695.1). Classification (NCBI taxonomy): domain Eukaryota; kingdom Metazoa; phylum Chordata; class Mammalia; order Artiodactyla; family Bovidae; genus Aepyceros; species Aepyceros melampus. Next base: position 508,904 of record SJXQ01002156.1, on the reverse strand, counting down.
AGCAACATCACTTTCACTTTTCACTTTCATGCCTTGGAGAAGGAAATGGCAACCCACTCGAGTGTTCTTGCCTGGAGAATCCCAGGGACGGGGGAGCCTGGTGGGCTGCCGTTTATGGGGTTGCAGAGAGTCGGACATGACTGAAGCGACTTAGCAGCAGCATGTTCATATTAAATAACTTATATACAATAAAGAAATGTTCCTATTAAAGAAGATATCATCCAAATTTCTTAGCCTGGGCTGGCATTGAAATCACCACAGAACATATTCTTAACATACCTTTCAAACCTCTTTCTTACTACCATTTCCCCTCTTTCCCCTTTTGCTTTCAGTAGCTTCTAAGTTTCTGTGCATGACACTTTTTTTCACTTATGTAGAATGACCTTTCCTTTCCCCTTCGTTGTCCCAAATCTGATCTACCCTTTGAAGTTCAGCTCAAACTCTTCTATGAAAAATTCCCTAAGTATAAATTTATTTTCCTCTGTCAACATTACATTGCACACACTGTGCTGAATTATTTAGTGGTTTTCAGTTATTTTACACCATTTTAGGCACTGGGGACGCAGAGGTAGAAAAAATTCCTTCCCTACCACTATCTCCTAGGAAAGACAGACAATATACAAATGGACGTAATATGTATATATGCGTGTGTATACACACACCCATGACAAAATATATATTAAATATAACAAATGCCAGTTGAAAATAGATGCTATGAAGAAAATAGAGTAAGATAATGAGATGAGTTTGAGGGCTAGAGGGTGAGTAGCAGGAGGTTAGTCAGTAGGCAGTAGTGAGGACTATTTTGGATAGGGGTGGTCAAGAAATGTTTCTCTGAGGAAACGGTATGCTGCTGCTGCTAAGTCGCTTCAGTCGTGTCCAACTCTGTGTGACCCCATAGATGGCAGCCCACCAGGCTCCCCCATCCCTGGGATTCTCCAGGCAAGAACACTGGAGTGCGTTGCCATTTCCTTCTCCAGTGCATGAAAGTGAAAAGTCAAGCGAAGTCGCTCAGTCGTGCCCGACTCTTAGCGACCCTGTGGACTGCAGCCCACCAGGCTCCTCCGTCCTTGGGATTTTCCAGGCAAGAGTACTGGAGTGGGGTGCCATAGGGTTAAATGACCTAAAGTTGCATGAGGCCTGATTTAGGTTTATAAAAATGACTCCGGTTGCTGTGAGAAAAATCGACTCAGAATGAAAGCAGAGAGACCAACAGTCCAAAAACGGGGTAACAGTAAACTTTTCCCATCTTATATATCCTCTCTGCTCAAGCAGAAGGAAGATACCTTGCAGATAAATTTGTAGCATGCTGCTAGGACACTGCCTCCAAATATGAAAGGCAAAGAGTCATTATCTAACTGACTGATTAACTGATCGGCTGAAACAGACCTTTCCTGTGATTTCATGGGACAAGAAGCATTATCACTTACCAACACTTGCACCTTTTTATGCTGATAGGAGAGAAGAATATAAGGAATTAAAATCTAAGTGGCTACTGCTGAATCTGTAATTATGACTGTAATTCTTTTCCCCAAATATTATCTCTGAATAAAATTTTTAAGCAGTCAAGAAATTTACTGACAAAACTAAAAATATAAATTTTTAATTCAGTCTCTGTGTGGGAAAAATAGGAATATTTAAAATGAGATTCAAGCTACCTGTCAACTTTCCTATGAAAAAAAAAAAGAATCAACTGTTAGTAAAGATCAGAAGAGTAGAAAATTTAATATATGCAAACTGGCTCAAAACACAGGTTAAATTAAACTTCTTTTGCTTTTTTTATTGGTAGTTGAGATTAATGTGATATTTGCCAAATGAAATGGAATTTACAATACAGAGTCAGATGCTGCAGCAATTCACCTCAAATCATATTCCTTGCTGTTATAAAGAACAATAGGCCAATAGCATAATTTAAGAGTGATTAATAATATCTCATGCAATCACAGCTGAAAAGAAATAGAAAAATTCACACCCAAAATGAAACAAAATAGTCCACTCAGGTCAATAAAAAAACAAACAAAATAACCAGAATTCAAAATGGAAAATGAACACACCAAATTTTCCACACATTCTTAAAGAAATACTATTAAGAAATTCTCATACTTCTTTGTCTTTGATTTTATATATAAAATTTTTATTTCACTCCATCTGAAACACAGTATTATATAGCCCTTGACAACAATTTTTAATGTTGGGCAAAAAAATAGATACAGGAGCATTGTATACATTAGATTTAAAGATAGATACAGTATAAAATCTTGGGCTTCCCAGGTGTGGCTAATGGTAAAGAATCCACCTACCAATGCAGGAGACATAAGAGACACAGGTTCAATTGCTCCTCCTCCAGGAGTTCAGGCCATGGCAACCCACTCTAGTATTCTTGCCTGGAGAATCCCATGGACAGAGGAGCCCGGAGGGCTACAGTTCATGGGGTTGCAAAGAGTTGGACTTGACTGAAGCAACTTGGCACACATAGACAATATAAAATCTTAGCCAATCTTCTGTACCATGAAAAATACCAAAGTAGTATTAAGACAGGTTTGCCCTAACCACAAGATGTTAAGAAAAGAAAAAGGGGGAAGAGAAAAGGAAAGCAAAGGGAAGGGAAGGAAATGAGAGGAAAGAAAAGAAAAATAAGAAAGAAAGCAAAGAAGGAAGAGAAGAAGGGAAGAATCAAGCAAACAACAACCAAGCAAGAATCCTGTGGGCTTAAAAAAAAAAATTAGTACTGTCTTTTATATCCACAATTTTGACCTGATTATTCTGTTCCTTGCATATCACAAATGAGAACTTCCAACCCTCATGTTATAGGTACCTTACAAAAACTTTGTGAAGATCAAATGTTGTAAATAAAAAACTCTTCAAAGTGAAAGCTGCTATAAAAATTTTAATTGGAATGTAATTATAAAAATTAATTAAACTAAGACATATATATTCATCTTTAAACCTGAGAACTCATAAACTACTTTAAATTGAAGTTTAAACTGAAAATTGAGGAACTGTGCATTTAGGTTGCTGGCCATGTTCATATATATACAGGGACCATCCATGAATCCCTACTATCAGTCATTTATGACTTGGGAGACATGGGACTCAGAATAATATTATAATTTAATTGAATGTAGAGATAGACATTTTCTCCACATCAACTTGACCAGTTTTAAGACAGTTCTACTTAACTTTATAAATTTCTATGAGTAAGAAAGTGAAACAAAGAGAGAAACAGAAACCCCTGCATTCCTCTCTGACAAAAAAAGAAAAACAAACATGCCTTATGATATATGAGTCACATCATAAAGTATCTATCCATAGATTTAAGTTTTGACTTTACTTCATTTCCATGGACAGAGGAGCCTAGCAGTCTATACAGTCCATGGAGTCGCAAAGAGTTGGACAAGACTGGGCAACTAACACACAGAGCTTGCATTAAAATTTGAATTCCTGAAAATGTCATTACAAATTGTAAGCAGGCATTATCAAGTCCACAACAATCTAGAATAATGGTGATCAAAGCTACAGATACTTATTTTTAGCTCCACTTGACAATTTCCAAATATTAATGACACAAAGCTCAGCTTTGAGTCTCTAATTCTTCTTAATTTGCCAATATAAAAGATCAAGTTAGCTCCTTTAAAACTGTACTATGATTGTAGTTTCCATGGTAGAACACAGAGTTGAATCTACATAGAAATGATCAGCCAGTAACAATAGATCTTTGTCCAGCTGTGACTACTTCCCTCCTCTACAACCAGTCCTTATCTGGCTCAGGAAATGCCTGTTTTAACTGACAGGTAGGAGATTAAATCTACAGCTGCTGAAACACAATCTCAGCTCTGTTAGATAGGCTTTCATTGAAAAGCACTACAAACACATAATTTGTTTATGTTGTACCAGCAATCTCTGACAAAGCAGACTGTCTAGCTGAGACAAATGTGGTTAAACCCATTTATTGTATTATTTCTGCTACACAGAACAAGCTCTTAAAACACAGAAACTTGACGAGCCACAAAGCTCTAGCTGTCTAAAGAAATCAAGAATAGATGACTTCTTGTTACACTAGCCCTTTTACACAGAAACCATGTTCTCCCCTGGAAAATATCTATTCCAATTTCTCTTTTAAGTGGGTGGTTCAATTATGTTTATGTTTTCAGTTTTTAAAGTTTCTTTTGTTGCTTCCAGCATAAACAGGCATAAAATCACCTAACCACTGAACGTCGCTAGATTTAAGAACATGATGAATATTTATAGCAAGTGCTATCACCCTTCAAAAAAACCCATACTGATAAATTCTAATGACAATTGACCCTTTTTCCATATTTATTGCAAATTCTGACAATGTTATTCGATTTATTTATTTCACTTGATGTAAAAATAGTTCTGCAACTTATAAAGATATAAATAAGTTTCTTTAAAATTAAGTAGTTATACATAGAAATACCTAATTTCATAAAATAAATGTCAAGGTGGTAGGTTTTAACAAAAACAGCAACAATAATATCTGATAGCTATGTGACTATAAATTATTTTTTCCAAATTCATAAGAAGTAGAAATCATTTTTTAAAATTTTATATCTAAAATTTATTCTTTAGGTATACTCACTCAACTTTAGCTAGCACTCTGAGTATATAACATGAAGTGCAAATCAATAGTACAACTAATGATTAAAGTCTATATCTACCTTCACTAAATCCTAAAAATTATAATCAATGATAATGAAACAACAGATGGTATACAATATGGTTTAAAAATAAGAAAACAGATGTTATAACTCAAACTTGTCAAAAAATTTTAGAAAGAATTGCATAATAAACATAAAAATTATAAAAACTATATTTGAAACATGGCCAAAAGGATTATGGCTAGCCACTCTCAAACATGTCACCATTCCCTAAAATCTTGTTTTATTTTTCTTTAATCATCATCATAAAACAGGGAAGTGAGAAAATAATCTTTCAAGTTGGAACATATGGACCACTTGGAAGTCTGTTAGTCTTAAAATACAGAAAGTATGCAATAAACTAGCTGAATCCATGGGGTCTCCCTCAAACAGCATGGATAATGAGGGGAATCCATAACAGACATAAACAACCCAGAAAGATGTCTAGACCCCACATCATTATGTATGATATATGCTCAAGATATATGGGCATACATTTGAATGCTCAAGTTCAAACTTGGCTTCTATTAGACTGATTCAGTCACAGCATGGGGTTTCTTTAATAAACAAACCTTACTGTTAGAAAATATTGGGGACTCAAATCATGTATTATGCCCCAGCTAGTTAAATATGTGGTGCTCTAAAGCCCTATAACCCTTGAAGCTTTCTTAAAATAGATTGTAAATAATAAAGAAAAACTACATCTAGACAAAATATAGAAATCATAGATTTTTGCATTATAAGAGGAAAGCAGATATTACACAAAACTAGCATTTCAACTAATTTTTAATTTCCCATTAAAAATTAGAAATGAGTTTAACAATGTAGGTCTTAGTATTTTATTTTCCATGATTCTAGGGACTGCTGAATGCTTTCAGATAAAAGATGTAACCAGGGTTATTTATTCCATTATAATAAATTCTTTGCCATACTTTACATATACACACATGCATAATATAAATAGATTTAATTCACTTGAGGATCACAGACCTTAGAAATAGAATGATCTTAGAAACCCATTTTTCAAATACTTTCATTTTAAACATAAATGCAATAAGGCCCATTAAGGAGAAATGATTTGTCAAGCTCAGGAAATTAGAGAATGACTAAGCCAAAATTAAAAACAAAATCTTTACTCCAAGTTTGATGATTCACAAAATTATAAAATAGGAGACTTTTAGAAATAGAAATAGATTTAGAGACTATGTAATCCAACAGTTCTCATCTGGACAAGTAGTTCTGGGGACCTTTTTCAGAAATGTATATTGTCTTTCCTTCCTTGTCAAGAACTACTGATCAGGACTAACCATACATTTTATAGAGGAGAAAATTGAGGCACGTAAGGATAATGTGATTTCCCCATGGCAACATAACTAGTTAAAATCAGCTAAGATTTAGAACTAGATCTAATTCCCAGTTCAGGAATTTTCATTTTTCTTTCCTAATTTTCTTCTGTCTTCTTTAAGGTAAAACCTTACTACAAGTATATCCTTTCAGTTCTCAACTTTGGTCTAAATATTTCTCTTATGCGACAGAGGATGAAAGCAAATCTCAGTCTTCTTCAAAGACATTCTGGCAACACCGAAACACAGTAACCCTGATCATTGTCTCTCTTCTTTTTCCTCTACTGCACAAACCCTCAAGTTTGTATGCCCACCCCACTCCAGTACTCTTGCCTGGAAAATCCCATGGACAGAGGAGCCTGGTGGGCTGCAGTCCACGGGGTCGCTGAGGGTTGGACACGACTGAGCGACTTCACTTTCACTTTTCACTTTCCTGCATTGGAGAAGGAAATGGCAACCCACTCCAGTGTTCTTGCCTGGAGAATCCCAGGGACGGGGGAGCCTGGTGGGCTGCCATCTGTGGGGTCGCACAGAGTTGGACACGACTGAAGTGACTTAGCAGCAACATAGATTAAAATCAATCATGTAGTATTCTTTTTTTAAGGTAGTGAGACCATAAACTCCTCTGAGAAGAGAATCATAACTTCTCTCATAGTTCTCACAATATACAGAACACAAAGACAGCTTTTTGCAATATATAAATTGAGTTATTTTTCTGAAGGTCGGGGTATTAGCTCTAAAAAGCATGTAAGTAGATTGACTAAATGGAATGCAACAGTATACAAAAAGGATAATAAATCTGACCAAGTAAAGTTTATTCTGAGAACGCAAAGTTGGTTTAACATTTGAAAATCAATCATTATAATTTATCATAAAAACAGAACAAAGTCGGAAAAATATGATCATTTCAACAGTTACAGAAAAAGAATTTTAAAAATTACTACTCATTCATGATAAAAACTTTCAGCAATTTTGAATCAAAGGGAACTTCTTCAATCTGATTAAAGGAATATTTGAAAAACCAACAGCTAACGTGATCAGTGGTGAAAGTTTCCATGCTTTCTACCTAAGCAAAAATGTCTGTTCTCACCATTTCTATTCAATATCGTACTGGATTTCCTAGCCAGTGCACAAGCAAAGGAAAAGAAGTCAAAAGAACACAGACTGGAAATAAATAAGTGAAAGCAAAATTGTTTTTAGCTACAGAAAACATTGTTCTAGCCACAGAAAATCTTGAGGAACCTAAAAGAATAACCTACCAGGACTAATATGCTAATTTAAGCAAAGTCACAACATAAAAGGTAGACAACAAAAATCAGTTGTCTTTCTTGGTTTTAGCAATATCTTTCTGAATATATCTCCTTAGGCAAGGGAAACAACAGCAAAAATAAACAAATGGGACTACATCAAACTAAAAAATCTCTGCATGGAAGAGGAAACTGTCAACAAAACAAAATGACAATTTAACAAATGGGAGAAGATATTTACAAATCATATATCTGATCAGGTGTTAACATCCAAAATAATGAAATATACAACTCCACAATAAAAACAAAAACAAACAGCCTGACTAAAAAATGGGCATAGGATATGAATAGGATTGTTCCAAAGAAGACATACAGATGGTTAACAGGCACATGAAAAGATGTTCAACATCACTAATTACTAGGGAAATGCAAATCAAAACCATAATGAGATTTCATTTCATATCTGTCAGAATGGCTTTACCAAAAAGATGACAAGTAAAAAGCATTGTAGAGAAAAGGGAACATGTATACACTACTGGTGGGAATGTAACTTTGTGTATCCACTATGAAAAACATATGAAGATTCCAAAAAAAAAATTAAAAGTAGAACTATAATGTGATCCAACTATTCTACCTCTGGATGTTTATCTGAAGAATGAAAACACATTAATTCAAACGTATTCATGCACCCCAAGGTTCATTGCAGCATCATTTATAGTAGCCAAGATATGGAAACAAACTCAGTGCAGACTGATGGATGAACTGATAAAAAGATGTGGTACAAATATAAGATGGAATATTCAGTTCAGTTCAGTTCAGTTCAGTCACTCAGTCGTGTCCGACTCTTTGCAACCCCATGAATCTCAGTACGCCAGGCCTCCCTGTCCATCACCAACTCCCGGAGTTCACCCAGACTCACGTCCATTGAGTCCATGATGCCATCCAGCCATCTCACCCTCAGTCGTCCCTTTCTCCTCCTGCCCACAATCCCTCCCAGCATCAGGGTCTTTTCCAATGAGTCAACTCTTCGCATAAGGTGGCCAAAGTACTGGAGCTTCAGTTTTAGCATCATTCCTTCCAAAGAAATCCCAGGGTTGATCTCCCTCAGAATGGACTGGTTGGATCTCCTTGCAGTCCAAGGGACTCTCAAGAGTCTTCTCCAACACCACAGTTCAAAAGCATCAATTCTTCTGCGCTCAGCCTTCTTCACAGTCCAACTCTCACATCCATACATGACCACAGGAAAAACCATAGCCTTGACTAGACGGACCTTAGTCGGCAAAGTAATGTCTCTGCTTTTGAATATACTATCTAGGTTGGTCATAACTTTTCTTCCAAGGAGTAAGCGCCTTTTAATTTCATGGCTGCAGTCACCATCTGCAGTGATTTTGGAGCCCAAAAAAACAAAGTCTGACACTGTTTCTACTGTTTCCCCATCTATTTCCCATGAAGTGATGGGGCCAGATGCCATGATCTTCGTTTTCTGAATGTTGAGCTTTAAGCCAACTTTTTCACTCTCCTCTTTCACTTTCAACAAGAGGCTTTTTAGCTCCTCCTCACTTTCTGCCATAAGGGTGGTGTCATCTGCATATCTGAGATTATTGATATTTCTCCCAGCAATCTTGATTCCAGCTTGTGTTTCTTCCAGTCCAGCATTTCTCATGATGTACTCTGCATATAAGTTAAATAAGCAGGGTGACAATATACAGCCTTGACGTACTCCTTTTCCTATTTGGAACCAGTCTGTTGTTCCATGTCCAGTTCTAACTGTTGCTTCCTGACCTGCATACAGATTTCTCAAGAGGCAGGTCAGGTGGTCTGGTATTCCCATCTCTTTCAGAATTTTCCACAGTTTACTGTGATCCACACAGTCAAAGGCTTTGGCATAGTCAATAAAGCAGAAATAGATGTTTTTCTGGAACTCTCTTGCTTTTTCCATGATCCAGCGGATGTTGGCAATTTGATCTCTGGTTCCTCTGCCTTTTCTAAAACCAGCTTGAACATCAGGGAGTTCACGGTTCACATATTGCTGAAGTCTGGCTTGGAGAATTTTGAGCATTACTTTACTAGCATGTGAGATGAGTGCAATTGTGCGGTAGTTTGAGCATTCTTTGGCATTGCCTTTTTTTGGAATTGGGATGAAAACTGACCTTTTCCAGTCCTGTGGCCACTGCTGAGTTTTCCAAATTTGCTGGCAAATTGAGTGCAGCACTTTCACAGCATCATCTTTCAGGATTTGAAACAGCTCAACTGGAATTCCATCACCTCCACTAGCTTTGTTCGTAGTGATGCTTTCTAAGGCCCACTTGACTTCACATTCCAAGATGTCTGGCTCTAGATTAGTCAACACATCATCATGATTATCTGGGTCATGAAGATCTTTTTTGTACAGTTCTTCCATGTATTCTTGCCACCTCTTCTTAATATCTTCTGCTTCTGTTAGGTCTAGACCATTTCTGTCCTTTATCGAGCCCATCTTTGCGTGAAATATTCCCTTCTATCTCTAATTTTCTTGAAGAGATCTCTAGTCTTTCCCCTTCTGTTCTTTTCCTCTATTTCTTTGCATTGATTGCTAAAGAAGGCTTTCTTATCTCTTCTTGCTATTCTTTGGAACTCTGCATTCAGATACTTATATCTTTCCTTTTCTCCTTTGCTTTTTGCTTCTCTTCTTTTCACAGCTATTTGTAAGGCCTCCCCAGACAGCCATTTTGCCTTTTTGCATTTCTTTTCTATGTGGATGGTATTATGAAATCTTGCCATTTGCAACAACATGGGCCATGAGGGTAATATGTCAAATGAAATAAGTCAGACAAAGAAAGAAAATATTATATAATTTCACTCACTTATGGCATATCTTTTTAAAAATGAACAAACAGCTACAGAGCATAGAGCAATGGTTACCAGAGCAGAAGTGGAAGTAGCAAGAGGGCAAAACAGGTAAAGGGTGTTAATTATGGTGATGGACAGGTGAAATTTTGGGGGCTGAGCAAGATGTATTGTACTCAGAAGTTGAAATATAATGTTGTACACATGAAATGAATATAACTTTATAAGCCAATATTGCATGCATGCTAAGTCACTTCAGTTGTGTCCAACTCTTTCTGACCCCATGGAGTGTAGTCCGCCAGGCTCCTCTGTCCATGGGATTTTCCAGGCAAGAATACTGAAGTGGTTGCCATGCCCTCCTTCAGCAGATCTTTCTGACCCAGGATCAAACTTGTGTCTCCTATGTCTCCTGCATTGGTAGATGGGTTCTTTACCACTAGTGCTACCAGGGAAGTCCATAAACCAATGTTACCTCAATTTAAAAAAGAAAGAAAGAAAAAAGATTTGTGGGGGTTGGAGGGTGAACAAGATGGGTGAAGAGAGTCAAAAGGTACAAACTTCAAGTTATAAAATAAAGAAGTCTTGAAAGTGAAGTCGCTCAGTTGTGTCCAACTCTTTGGGACTCCATGGACTATATAGCCCATCAAGCTCCTCCATCCATGGGATTCTCCAGGCAAGAATACTGGAGTGGATTCACATTTCCTTCTCCAGGGGAGCTTCCCAACCCAGGGATCAAACTCAGCTCTCCCGCATTGCAAGCAGACGCTTTGACCTCTGAGCTACCAGGGAATGTTCCTCAGGCAAGAGTACTGGAGTGGGGTGCCATTGCCTTCTCATCTGAAACTAATATATGTCAATTATATATCAATTTTTAAAAAAGACTTTAAAATCACTTGTCTGTCCATATACTAGATAAACTAAGAATATGTATGAAAGTGAAAAGTCAAAGTGAAATCGCTCAGTCGTGTCTGACTCTTCACAATCCCATGGAGCCTACCAGGCTCCTCCATCCATGGGATCTTCCAGGCAAGAGTACTGGAGTGGGGTGCCACTGCTTTCTCCGATAAGCAATTAGAAAAGCCAGTTTTCATAGATAGCTAGTAGAAAGTTGGTGTATAATGCAGAGGGTTCAATCCACTGCTCTGTGAATACCTGGTGCTCTAGAGGGGTGAGATGGGTATAAGGTGAGAGGGAGGTTCAAGAAGAAGGGAACATATGTATACTTATGGCTGATTCATGTTGCTGTATGGCAGAAACCAACACAACATTGTAAAGCAATTATCTTCCAATTAAAAATAGATAAATTTAAAAGGCAACTTAAAACATCTCTATTTACATTAGCACAAAAAATAAAATACTTAGAAAAAATATAACCAAAGGATACAAGGCCTCTATACTGAAAGCTATAAAAAACAGGGCAAGGGATAAATATTAAATACTAGAAAAAATGAAGAAATATACCACATTCATGGGATGGAAGCCTCAATATTGTTAAAATAGCAGTTTTCCCCAAATAATGAATAGATTCAACACAATCTCAATTAAAATCCTAGATAGATATTTTGAAGATAGTATTAAACTTATTTTAAAATTTATATGCAAAAAATAGTCAAAACAATTTTGAAAGAGGAAAACAAAACTGGATAACTATAGTAAGATTTCAAGACATTATAATGCTACAACAATCAGTTAGGGTGGGATTGGTATAAGGATATACATGTAAATCAATAGAATAGAGAGTTCAGAAAGAAATCCACATGATTTTCACAATGATGCCAACATAATTCAGTAGAGAAAGGGTAGACTCAAACAGATTTTGCTAGAAATGGGTATCTATATGGGGGAATATAAGCATAAGCCCAGACTTGCCAGCATAAGTCTTGAACTACCAGGTTGCCTGGAGTTTTTTGTGTTGTTGTTTTATTTACATCAAGTTATTAAAATGATAGTTTTGTCCCATCTGCTGTAAGCTTGGAAAGAAAAGCAATTTACACCTTACATATGCATGCATGCCAAGTTGCTTCTGCCGCGTCCAACTCTTTCTGACCCCATAAACTGTAGCCCACCAGGCTCCTCTATCCATGGGATTCTCCAGGCAAGAATACTGGAGTGGGTTGCATGCCCTCCTCTAGGGGATCTTCCTGACCCAGGAATTGAACTTATGTCTTCTGTGGCTCCTGCACTGAAGGTGGATTCTTTATTGCCGAGTCACCAGGGAAGCCCAACTTATACCCCAAGGATACTCAAATGCATTAAGTGCCGTAAATCCAAGTGGGCTGTTCTTCAGTCCCAGAAGCTGATCTCCAAAAATGGCATGTGGATAGAAGAAACAAGAGTAGATAAATTTCAATAATTTCTAAAAGTTTTATTATAGCAAAAAAAAAAAAAAATCATGAAAAGTGCATCATTTATTTAAGAAACAGTTGTGGTAGAATAAGTTGTGGAATAAATGAATTGTTGCTAAAAGATCTAGATCAGTCAGTAATGTAAGAAATTGCTTAACCTCACTTTTCTCCTCATTTAAAGAGGAATAATAATACCTACCTCAATGGTTGTCATGAAGCAAGTGTGTGTAAAGTCCTTAGCACATAGTAGACACAATCTTTGAATTTAAATTAGATCATTTCAAACCAGTATAGTAATCTCTCAAACAAAAACTGTTCTTTTGGAGAACATTTCAGAACTGTGTGTATGGGTATGTATTCTGCATTACCCATGTTCTTTCTTTCTGGATATTCATTATGTCCTGGGTGAAAGAGTGACTCTGCCCCAGGTTAAGCTTTGGGGTTGTGGTATACATTTGACTTGAGAATTGCCAAGCACATTTGTGAAGACTGGATGGGAGAAAAAGCTTTAAGGTACACAGTTGGGTTTATCTTATCTTATAAAGGTTTGTAGGAAGAATAATTTTTAAAAGACCTTGCAAAAGAAAGAATAATATGTCACTGAAATAACTAAGGAAGGTTATAACAGAGATTGTGAATTATTTTATCAGGCACAAAAATTAGAGGTATATACTGAAAAAGATCTAATGACACATGTTAATCTAATTTGATTCTCATGACATTATAATAATATTATCATGTTATTATATTGCTTTAAGCCACTATGTTGACTGCATGGGTGATGGTAATAATAATGGTACTACTAACAACAGTGGCAACACTGATATATCACTTGCAATGTGTCAGGCACTCTCTTAAGTGCTTTACATGCATGAACCCATTCAGAACATCTTTATGAGGTAGGTACTGTTAGCTTATCTCTTTTATAGATTAGGCACAGAAAAGCTTAGTACCTTACCTCAAGTTCAGGTCACTAGTAAGTGGAGGGTACAGGTAGTCTTGTCCAGAGTTCTACTCTTGACCAATGTACCTAATGATGCAGAGATTTTAAAGACTGGTGCTCTGGGCCACATTGTGGAGAAATGAGAAGGAAGTAAGGAGAGTCTTGAAAATATATTAGAGAGGGTTTGTAAAGTTTGAAAATAGCGTATATATAAGTACATAGCCTCTCTGTGCTGTAAACTGAATTTCATCAACTTACATTTGTGATAATTCTCCAAGCCAGACTTCAGCAATATGTGAACTGTGAACTTCTTAATGTTCAAGCTGGTTTTAGAAAAGGCAGAGGAACTAGAGATCAAATTGCCAACATCTGCTGGATCATGGAAAAAGCAAGAGAGTTCCAGAAAAACATTTATTTCTGCTTTACTGAGCATGCCAAAGCCTTTGACTGTGTGGATCACAATAAACTGTGGAAAATTCTGAGAGAGATAGGAATACCAGACCACCTGACCTGCCTCTTGAGAAATCTGTATGCAGGTCAGGAAGCAACAGTTAGAACTGGACATGGAACAACAGACTGGTTCCAAATAGGAAAAGGAGTACTTCAAGGCTGTATATTGTCACCCTGCTTATTTAACTTCTATGTGGAGTACATCATGAGAAATGCTGGACGGAAGAAGCATAACTGGAATCAAGATTTCCTGGAGAAATATCAATAACCTCAGATATGCAGATGACACCACCCTTAAGGCAGAAAGTGAAGAGGAACTACAAAGCTTCTTGATGAAAGTGAAAGAGGAGAGTGAAAAAGTTGGTTTAACGCTCAACATTCAGAAAACGAAGATCATGGCATCTGGTCCCATCACTTCATGGGAAATAGATGGGGAAACAATAGAAACAGTGTCAGACTTTATTTTTGGGGGGCTCCAAAATCACTGCAGATGGTGACTGCAGCCATGAAATTAAAAGACGCTTACTCCTTGGAAGAAAAGTTATGATCAACCTAGATAGCATATTCAAAAGCAGAGACATTACTTTGCCGACTAAGGTCCGTCTAGTGAAGACTATGGTTTTTCCAGTGGTCATGTATGGATGTGAGAGTTGGACTGTGAAGAAGGCTGAGCGCCAAAGAATTGATGCTTTTGAACTGTGGTGTTGGAGAAGACTCTTGAGAGTCCGTTGGACTGCAAGGAGATCCAACCAGTCCATTCTGAAGGAGATCAGCCCTGGGATTTCTTTGGAAGGAATGATGCTAAAGCTGACGCTCCAGTACTTTGGCCACCTCATGCGAAGAGTTGACTCATTGGAAAAGACTTTGATGCTGGGAGGGATTGGGGGCAGGAGGAGAAGGGGACGACAGAGGATGAGATGGCTAGATGGCATCACCAACTCAATGGACGTAAATCTGAGTGAACTCTGGAAATTGGTGATGGACAGGGAGGCCTGGCGTGCTGTGATTCATGGGGTCGCAAAGAGTTGGACACGACTGAGTGACTGAACTGAACTGAACTGAACTGATATTTGTGATTCTGGTTTTACCATATCTACAGTAAGGAAAACAAAGCAGGGCAAAGTGACTCATGTTAGAACTGACTGATCTTGTGCTCTCACTGCCACACTGCCCAGGAAACATTCACAAACATTTAAAGCTAAAATGTGCATCCTGGAAGATAAAAAACTTCTCTTGTGTCATAATATTAACCTAAATGAAAATAGAATGGAAAAGACTAGAGATCTCTTCAAGAAAATTGGAGCTATCAAGGGAATATTTCATGCAAAGATGGGCATGATAAGGACAGAAATTGTAAGGACCTTACAAAGGCAGAAGAGATAAAGAAGAGATGGCAGAAATACACAGAAGTATACAAAAAAAGGTCTTAATGACCTGGATAACCACAATGGTGTAGTCACTCACCTAGAGCCTGATATCTTGGAAAGTGAAGTCAAGGCCTTAGGACGCATTACTATCAACAAAGCTAGTGGAGGTAATGGAATTTCAACTGAGCTGGAATGCATTAAAATCCCAAAAGATGATGCTGTTAAAGTGTTGCACTCAGTGTGTCAGCAAACTGGAAAACTTAGTAGTGGCCACAGGACTAGAAAGGGCCTTCCTGGTGGCTCAGGAGGTAAAGAATCTACTTGCAATGCAGGAAACCTGGGTATAATCCCTGGGTTTGGAAGATCCCCTGGAGAATGAAATGGCAACCCACCCCAGTATTCTTGCCTGGAGAAATCCACGGACAGAGGAGCCTGGCGGGCTACAGTTCATGGGGTCACGAAGAGTTGGACATGACTGAAATGATTTATCATGCACACATGTTGGATCATAGACAAAGCAGGGACTTCCAGAAAAACATCTACTTCTGTTTCATTGATTACTTGAAAGCGTTTGACTGTGTGGATCACAACAAACTGTGGAAAATTCTTAAAGAGATGTGAACATCAGACCACCTTACCTGTCTCCTGAGAAACCTGTATACAGCTCAAGAAGTAACAGAATGAGACATGGAACAATGAACTGGTTCAAAATTGGGAAAAGAGTATGTCAAGGCTGTATATTGTCACCGTGCTTATTTAACTTATATGCAGAGCGAACGCAAAATGCCAGGCTGGATGAAGGTCCAGCAGGAATCAAGATTGCTGTGAGAAATATCAACAACCTCAGATATGCAGACGATACCACTCTAATGGCAGAAAGTGAAGAGAACTAAAAGGCCTCTGTCATGAGAATGAAAGAGGAGAGTGAAAAAGTTGGCTTAAAACAACATTTAAAAAACTAAGATCATGACATCTTGTCCCATCACTTCATTGCAAAAGAAGGAGGAAAAGTGGAAACAGTGACAGATTTTATATTCTTGGGTTCCAAAATCACTGTGGACAGTGAATGCAGCCATGAAACTAAAAGACGCTTGCTCCTTGGAAGGAAAGCTATGACAAAACTAGACAGCGTATTAAAAAGCAGAGATCTCACATTGCCAACAAAGATCCATATAGTCAAAGCCATAGTTTTTCCAATAGTCATGTATGGATGTATGAGTTGGACCATAAAGAAAACTGAACACCAAAGAATTGACACTTTTGAAGTGTGGTGCTGGAGGAGACTCTTGAATCCCTTGGAATGTAAAGAGATCAAACCAGTCAATCCTAAAGAAATAAAACCCTGAATATTCATTGGAAGGACTAATGCTGAAGCTGAAGCTCCAATTCTTTGGCCACCTGATGCGAAGATCTAACTTATTGGAAAAGACCCTGATGCTGGGGAAGATTGAGGGCAGGAGGGCAAAGGGGTGACAGATGATGAGATGCTTGGATAGCATCACTTACTCAATGGACATGAGTCTGGGCAAAGCCAAGGAGACAGTGAAAGACTGGGAAGCCTGTCACACTACAGTCCATGCAGTCGCAGAGTTGGATACAACTTAGTGACTGAAAAACAGCAACTGAAAATTTGAAACATTAAAAACTGTATAATTATCTTTTATCTGGAGGGCACATGGGGTTTATTTTTTTAATATGTTTATTTATTTTAATTGGAGGCTAATTACTTTACAATATTGTATTGGTTCTGCCATACATCAACATGAATCCGCCATGGGTGTACACATGTTCCCTCCCCATCCTGAACCCCCCTCCCACCTCCTTCCCCATACCAACCCTCTGGGTCATCCCAGTGCACCAGCCCCAAGCATCCTGTATCACGCATCAAACCTGGACTGGTGATTCATTTCGTATATGATATTTTATATGTTTCAATGCCTTTCTCCCAAATCATCCCACCCTCACCCTCTCCCACAGAGTCCAAAAGACTGTTCTATACATCTGTGTCTCTTTTGCTGTACTAACATGTATTCCTCTTCCCTTGTTTCTAATCTCCATGACATCGTTCAGACTGCTCCTCCAAGACAGTTGGGAGTCATCTTTGACATGGCCCTCTGTCATTCCCTATCCAGTCAACCAAATCACCAAGCTCTCAGCAACATCTTTGGTCATACTTTTCACTCCTGTTTACCACCATCTAAGTTCAAGTCATTAATCTCTCAGACTGTTCTGCCTTTGACTTTTACCTAATAGTGATCTAAAGTACAAATCGGATCTTACTATGCTTCTACTTAAAATCTTTCAACATCTTCCTCTTAGGTCTCAAAAGCTCTCAGCTTTTGCACATGGCACATGGCACTCAAGCTTTTATGACTAGACCTCTTCAGACACATCTCTAGGCATTTCTGAAAAAGCACTATCTTCCGTACACTCAACCATTTCTAGTGTTTGCCTCCTAACGTTTGCATTCATTACTTCTGTCTGGAAAGCCTCCCCAAATCCCTTACTAAAGCTAACTGCTTTTCCTGCAACATGCCATGCCTCCTTCACAGGTAAATAAGGGGTTCCTCCTGTATGAAATTTCACAACATTCAGCAGTTTACCCTCAATATACTCCTGATGATGTCTATCTACTTGATCGCATTCTGCAGCATAAGATCAACAAGGGCAAAGATTCTACTGCAACCATTAACTGAATGTTTACTCAGATAAATCAAAGTTAAAGAAAAGCATGTGAGGATCCAAAGCAGCACTGAAAATATTAAACAGAAAGAAAAACAGAATACGACTCCTATGTCATTCATTTTATTTTAGGCACATTTTTTTAAGTTACACAAAGACAAATCTCTACATCAATATTACAAACAGGTAAGTGCAAAAAGACTGTTTACCTGAGGCCCCCCTAAATCAGTGGGCAATATGTATTTCATTTGTAAACTCTTCTAAATTAAAATCTTGGTGCTCTCTTCCATTTTCCCAACTCATAGATAGAAGATGCCAAAAATTGTTAAGGTTAGAAGATTGGAAAAGTCATTCCCTGGCCATCTGTTAAGAAGATTATCTATGTTATGGGTTTCTTAGCTAACCATCCTAAGTAAATTAAACTCACAAGACTCTTACTTTGCAAATCACCATTCTCAAATAAACTTTTTTTCGGGGGGAGGGGGACGCGCGGAGCATGCAGGATCTTATTTACCTGACCAAGGATCGAACCTCCGCCCTACAGCCGAAGCGTGCAAAGTGCTAACCACTGTGCTGCCAGGTAAGCTCCCTCAAATAAACTTTTGCTACTTTCTTAATAAAATGCAACAAAAACCTTAACATCCCAAACCCGGAAAAACAAGACTTCTACCTCTGAGTTGACAGTAATTCAAGGGAATTCAGCGAGCAGTTATTAGGGTCTACAAAGTATAAGGAACCACCACAGTGTTTAAAAAGGAGGGAGGGAGCTACAGGAACATGTTTTCATCTCAGCGCTCATGCCAGAAAAAGGTTAGCACACGCATTTCAGCCTCCCACTCCTGGCCCCGCAGAAACGAGCGCGCGGGCTGCGTGGCCAGCCCGCTGCTCCGCCGCGCACATGGCCGGCCGCAGCTCCCACCCCCGTGCCGCGCAGGCGCTGGGCGAGCCGGGACTTGCGGTCGCCAAGAGGGATCATTCCGCCGGTTTCTTTGTGTGGCTGAAGCTGTAGAAATGGCTTATTTCCCTCCTCTTCGTTAAAAACAAAAACCAGACCCTTTCGCCCCTTTTCTCCCGCCGGAAAGGGATCGGAGAGTGGGTGGGAGGGGGATCTGCTAATTAGGGCAGGGGCGGAAAGGCTCAGGCGAAGAGTTGACGAGGGCCGGGTCTGGGAGGGATGCTGGGAGCTTTGACTCACTCGCACACCATGTGTCCCTCCGCGCGCAGCACGGGGGACTTTTCGGTGGGGATTTTGGGCGCCGACCAGACGCGGCATTTTCGGAAAATAGCGCCTTGTGCAGCTGAAGCGCTTTGTGTTTAGCGGGGCCGCGTCAGCCCGGCAGGGTACGAGGCGCCTCGGGTCCCCGAACCACCTCCTGCTGCTCCCCGTCGCCGCTCCCGAAGCTTTTCCAGGTCAGTGCGGGTCTGTGTAGGGCCCTGTTACCACCGGATGTGGAAGTTGATCTCTTCGCTGGTAAAAAATAATTCCACTTCCCCCGGAACCCAGATCATCCCCGCGATTTCCTGTTTATTGCATTAAGGCGCCGGGTTTCCGGGGCTCCTGGCCCCGCTTATTCCGCGGGGGTCGGCGGGGTGGGCCTGGGTCCCCGCTCCGCCCGCGCCGCCGCCGCGCTTTGTCCGCTGGCACCCCGCTTCTGGGAGGGGCGGGCAGACATGGTGGCGGCCGCCGCCCCCTCGTCGGCCCCGGCGCACCACGGCCTCCCCGCGGCTCTCGGCCGGGCCAGTCCCGAGCGGCGGGCCCGGAGCGGGATAGGGTCGGGCCAGGGCTGCGGGAACTGCGGCCACCGAGTGGCAGGCGGTGGGCGGGCGAGGCAGGCTGGCGCGTTACGGCCTTGGCGCTGCCGCCCCGGGAGCCACCGCTCTCTTTGTCTGGGCCTCCCGACCGCCCAGCCGGAGCGGGGAAGGGTTGGTGGGGGCGGCCGGCCTCCGGCGCGCTGTGCTGTTCGGGCCGCGGGGCCTGGAGGCGCTCGGGCCGCAGCGGGAGCAGCCGGCTTGGCCGGCCCGGACAGGGTTAACGGGAGCGCCCAGCTGGTCCCGTGCGGGTCCGCCGCGGCGATTGCCTCGGCCTCGGGGGCTCGAGTTCCTGAGGGAGGAAGCCAGCTGCTCTGGATGCTGGGGACTTCTCTTGGCATTTGCCCGCCGGCATCTGCGGGTGCACGGCCTCCGGGACGAAGTTGAGAATCTTGCCAGGTCATTTCTGTCTCGGCACAATCAGTGTGTTTTTAGTGTGTTTTCGTTGAAGCTCTCCTACCATGTTGAACCAGCGTGCCTAGCCTCGAGGGTGCATCGTGAAAACTGAAACCAAAGGAATGATAGAGGCCTGCTTTGTGTGTGTTTTCCCACTTGAAGCCTGTTTTCAGTACACAGACTCTTGCTTTAAACCTGATGGACTGTGGCGTGGAGACATCTGTTCAAAGGAGGGGCAGAGACCACAGTACTTCTGAAGGGGGCTTGGTAATGTGGAAATATCTTAAGTGTTCTCTCTGGACACTGATTTGCTGTCTCGATTCAGGCAAGTTACTTTTGTGAAGTACAATTTTTATCTGGAAAATGGTTTGGTGTAATGAGTGCAGTAACTTGCCATCCCAGAGTTAAAGCACCATAGTTTATTATGCAGAAGTTAGTGGCCAGAAGTTCTTTCTGCAGATAGTCTTTTTTTCACACGGAGACCCACCCAGCTTGCTTTAAATTTCTTCTCACTGACATGTAACCATCGACCTTGACACTTCCACTTTCAGGCTCAGATTTTGAATTTAAGGAAACGAAAGATGGCTTTGTCTTTTTGCTTAACCTTTTCTCTTTTGGAGTATTTATTTTTCCATAAAATAACAAAATAAAAGTCACTTTCATGCATTGGAGAAGGAAATGGCAACCCACTCCAGTGTTCTTGCCTGGAGAATCCCAGGGACGGGGGAGCCTGGTGGGCTGCCGTCTGTGGGGTCGTACAGGATCGGACACGACTGAAGCGACTTAGCAGCAGCAGCAGCAGCATGTTAACGCCAGTGATACGTTAGGCAAGAGTGACATTGTTTTGCATTTCTGTGTCTTTTGAATGTCTAGAAGATAGCTGGATTCGTGAACCTACTTCTGTGTTCAGTTTGTTGTGGTATCACATCATGTAACCGCTGGTAAACACTACTGTATACTCATGCCTTTTTTCAAAAGCTGAAAAATGTGTCATTTGTATCCTCCTCTCATCAAATCAAATCAGGATATTATTGTAAAAGACACATTTAAAAAAAACGGATAAGAGGGTTGTTTCCTGTGCTTTTTTCTTGAGCTCTAGCTTCTTTTCAATTTGGGATTTAGATGCGTAAACATCATGAATAAAGATTGCATAATCTGCATATGATTTTAGAGACTCAGAATATTTGAAAAAAATTTAAGTGATTAAACTTAACAACCTGTTTTAATGATGTACACAAGTAAAACACGAATCCCATGTTAAATTTGCTTGTGAAAACTTGTGTGTAGATGTAATTTCTGAAGTCGAACACTTCAAAGTACTATCGGAGTGCCAGATTAAAAAGGAGTCCTGCAGTGAAACCTTTGGTGAAACTGCTTTGCATTGTAATGGGTATGCAAATGTAGAGTTAACTCTGTAACTTAAGAGTTCATGAGTTATCTGTTTCTGAATCAGTCTGGGTGTTCTAGGTTGGAGGACAGTTGTAAATATGTGAACACTTAAAGCCATACCTGCTTTGGTTTAATGTTTCTGAAGTGAAGCTTCTGGTTGTTCTGTGAACTTTAGTCTGATTCTGTTAGTCTGTAGTTCTCTCCTGTTCCATCAACAGGAAGCATCTGGTCTGTCTGCATGTAACTGCTAGAAAATGCCAGGTATATTTTTGATGTTTGCTATTCACATGAAAATAAATATCAGATTGGATTTTGAGTTGTACTCCCCACCCTCAGCTCTAGATATATTTATGATGAGCTCATTGTCTATAGAATGGACTTTTTTTTGGCCCTTGAGTACCTTAAGTTAGAAATGGCAGGTAAAACAAACAAGTTGTGAGGGGTTCAGGAGTCACTGCGAGAAAGTTTTGACTAATTAATTATGAGGGTGCCGTACCCCTTTGCAAGCAGGTTGAGTGTAGAGAGGCGCCCTCTCTTCTCTCTGCAAATACTAATAAGAAACTGAAACAAAACCTTTAAGTTCAGGGCAACTTAGTTTTCCAGTGAGTCATTTCTTTGGTCCCTGAGCTTTCCAACTAGTAATCATGTTTCTGTAGCACTAATGTGTCTACCTCAGGACAACTATAATTAGTACATTTAACTTTTTCTGAAGATGTTTGTTCCACCGGCTCTCGGGTCAGCTTATTAGTGTTAGTATTAGGGCCTGTGTGTTCACGGTGTTGGCAGCAGTGGTCTGCACAGAGAAGACTTCGGTGCAGCCAGCTGTCCTGTTCAGATGTTGGTGGGCTAATGCAGTTTTATTGGGCTGAGTATGTCCATAATGTTAGAGGCTTGCCCATGAAGTGATCCCCACTGAAAGTAAATCCACCTGTAAGGCCATTTGTCCATTTAGAAATAGAAACCTAAAATTCTTAGCCCTAGCTCTCTCAACCTTTTAATGGGGATGATTATAAAGGTTGGCTGTTAGGGCCCAAGATACTAATGCACAAATAGTGTGGAAAAGACTTGATCATTTTAACTGATTGTACGTTTAATATGAATGAACACTTAACAATTTTTAAAAAGTAAATGCCATTTTGAAGAGCAAAGTGTCAGCCTCACTTTACTTTGTACTGGTTGTGTTATACCTGGGATATTATTTCAAATAGCATACTATCCTATTGTAAGTGGGATCTTGGATCAGTTCTGAAACTTTGTATCAGAATCAGCTGGAGAGCTCATTAAAAAGACCTCTGGAGGCCCAAGCTTAAGTAGGATAGAAACTGGCCCACTCTTGTTTTTCTCACATTCTTTAGATGATAAACAATCAAGTTTAAAAACCACCCAACTATCGAGCATGGCCACAGAATTTTGATTGTGGAGGGAAATGGAAGGGAGGAAAAGTTGAAAAACTGATCTTTGGTCCAAAAAAGAGAAGCTCATCTGTTCTGTCACATAGAACAATGAGATTTGATTTGACTTGAAAGAACTAGGAGCAAGGGGAAGAAATTAGAAGAAGGCAAATCTCAACATTCCTCGAAGAAAAATTCCTCAAAACAACAGTATAACGGATTGCTTCTGGTGGTAGGCTGTCCCCTTCCACTGATGGGCGTTCAAGTTAGGAATTAAGAGAAGGGGAAATGGTGAGCCGAATCAGGATTTTGGCCAGCTTTCCTTAAGTTCCCCACAGACTGAGAGTTTACAAATATTGTAGGTTTGCAGGTACGAAAGTGGAAGGGCAAAAGCTAATTGAAACAGTTTAGCTTAACTGGATCATAGTTTTCATTTTCTTGAATAAGGAAAAATGAGTATTAAATGAGAGAACTATTTAATGAGGGTTTTTTAAACCCAGCTGTAGTTTGGCATATTCAAAGCCTGAAAAATGGGCATACCTTCTGATGTGGAAATTTTAAGTGAATTTGTTTTGGTATTTATTTTGGTGTAATAGAAACATACCAATAAATCGGTAGCTGTTTACAACCAGTTACAGCATTGTTGATAATAAAAGCTGCATATTAACACATTTGATTCCTTCCCCACATTAATCATATATAGTAAGTAATGCTCTCCCCATTTTTCATAAGAGAAAATTGAGGTATAGAGAAATTATTAGGTAGCTTGCCCAAGTTAGCAGAATTAGTAACTGGTAGAGCACAGACTGGAGAAGGCAATGGCACCCCACTCCAGTACTCTTGCCTGGAAAATCCCATGGACGGAGGAGCCTGGTGGACTGCGGTCCACGGGGTCGTGAAGAGTTGGACACGACTGAGCGACTTCCCTTTCACTTTTCATTTTCATGCATTGGAGAAGGAAATGGCAACCCACTCCAGTGTTCTTGCCTGGAGAATCCCAGGGATGGGGGAGCCTGATGGGCTTCCATCTATGGGGTCACACAGAGTCGGACACGACTGAAGTGACTTAGCAGCAGCAGCAGAGCACAGACTGGAGAAGGCAATGGAACCCCACTCCAGTACTCTTGCCTGGAAAATCCCATGGACGGAGGAGCCTGGTGGACTGCGGTCCACGGGGTCGTGAAGAGTTGGACATGACTGAGTGACTTCCCTTTCACTTCTCACTTTCATGCAGTGGAGAAGGAAATGGCAGCCCACTCCAATATTCTTGCCTGGAGAATCCC
This sequence comes from Aepyceros melampus, assembly GCA_006408695.1. Classification (NCBI taxonomy): domain Eukaryota; kingdom Metazoa; phylum Chordata; class Mammalia; order Artiodactyla; family Bovidae; genus Aepyceros; species Aepyceros melampus. The sequence goes on along the minus strand of SJXQ01002156.1, from coordinate 484,775 downwards.
AGGGACAGGGGAGCCTGGTGGGCTGCCGTCTATGGGGTCGCACAGAGTCGGACATTACTGAAGCGACTTAGCAGCAGCAGCAGGAGAGCACAGACTGGTTACAAGCAGTTCTATGCTGTAAAATTGTAAACAACTTAGATGTTTACTGCCTAGCCATTTTTTTAATGCTTTGTTGTTAGTTGCTAAGTTGTGTCCAACTCATTTGCAACCTCATGGACTATAGCCCACCAGCCTCCTCTATCAGTGAGATTTCTCGGGCAAGAATACTGGAGTGGGTTGCCATTTTCTTCTCCAAAGGATCTTCCTGACCCAGGGGTCAAACTTGCTTCTTCTGCAATGGAAGGCAGAGTCTTTACTGCTGAGCCATAGAATGTAAAAACATGAAATTATGTTTTGGTGTATGTTAAATAAAAATAAATTTAAAAATATGATTTTATTTTGATTAAATAGCAGGTATTTTGACATCTGGAAGGAAATTGCCAAATTGTTAAGTGATGATTTCTGTGTGTAATTTTATAGAAGACTATTTTCTTTTTACTTACACAAGTTTTCTAACTTATACAGTGAATTTGTATTATTATGTATCTCTTGGGATTAAAAGGATTAAGGTTATGTTTTCAGTAAAAATTAAAGATACTAGCATAAGCTGAGTTTGAATTTTACACTGTGCAGTTTATGCAAGTTGACTAAGGAACTGCACATAAATGAGTATTTGAAAGTGCATGAAGTGTTCTGTATGTGTGTGATTCCTTACCACTCTAATATATTAGTTGAATCGAGAGAAACGCCACTGTTTCTTCCCACCCTACCTAACCAGTTCTGTATTTTATGTTTTTTTTTCACCTTATGTGTAATATTTTAAATATTGTGTTCATCCCTAGTTAGTCACTCCCTAGCTCTGTGACTTTAGGCAACTTGCCTAATCTGCTTTACTTTCCTTCTTTGTGCAGTTCAAATAATTACAATACTTAACTCATGGTGCTTGGAAGGATTAAATGAGTTCAGTTCAGTTCAGTTGCTTAGTCGTGTCCGACTCTTTGCGACCCCATGAACTGCAGCATGCCAGGCCTCCCTGTCCATCACTAACTCCTGAAGTCCACCCAAACCTGTGTCCATTGGTCGGTGATGCCATCCAACGATCTCATCCTCTGTTGTCCCCTTCTCCTCCTGCCCTCAATCTTTCCCAGTATGAGGGTCTTTTCAAATGAGTCAGCTCTTTGCATCAGGTGACCAAAGTATTGGAGTTTCAGCTTCAACATCAGTCCTTCCAATGAACACCCAGGAGTGATCTCCTTTTGGATGGACTGGTTGGATCTCCTTGCAGTCCAAGGGACTCTCAAGAGTCTTCTCCAACACCACAGTTCAAAAGCATCAATGCTTTGGCGCTCAGCTTTCTTTATAGTCCAACTCTCACATCCATACAGGACCACTGCAAAAACCATAGCCTCGACTAGACGGACCTTTGTTGACACTAATGTCTGGTTTTTAATATGCTGTCTAGATTGTTCATAACTTTCCTTCCAAGGAACGTATAAATTGATGAGAAAGTGTCTGACACATATTTAATAGCTCAGTGCTGTGCTTAGTCAGTTAGTTGTGTACGACTCTTTGCAACCCCATGAACTGTAGCCCACCAGGCTTCTCTGTCCATGGGATTCTCCAGGCAAGAATACTGGAGTGGGTTGCCACGCTGTCCTCCAGATGATCTTCCCAACTCAGTTCTCCCGCATTGCATGTGGATTCTTTACCATCTGAGCCACCATAGAAACCTAAGAATACTAGAGTGGGTAACCTATCCCTTTTCCAGGGGATCTTCCTGACCCAGGAATTGAACCGGGGTTTCCTGCATTGCAGGTGGATTCTTCACCAGCTGAGCTACCTGGGAGGCCCTGATAGTTCAATAAATCTTAGCAATTATTGTAGGATCATGGTCTACTAAAACCCTTGGGGGTCTAATGTGCTGTGTGCTTTTAGCTGCATCCGATGCTTTGTGACCCCATGGACTGTAGCCTGCCAGGTGTCTCTGTCCGTGGGAATTCTCCAGGTAGGAATACTGGAGTGGATTGCCATTCCCTCCTCCAGGAGATCGTTCCAACCCAGAGATCGAACCCAGGTCTTCCCATTGCAGGTGGATTCTTTACATCTGAGACATCCAGGAAGAATTTTTTGTATATAGCTAAGGTGGTGTTAATGTAACCTTTCAACGGTTAGTGCAGTAGCCTTCTTCAAACAAGTTACTATTTCTGCTGCAAAATGTATGAACCTTTACACAAAGTGGGGTAAGTAAAGACTGTGAATAACTTCATGTCAGTTTAGGTAAGGTGTTACTGCCAAATAAGTTATTTTGGGTTTCACAGCTTTTTTTGGCTTTTGGAATTGCAGTTAAGGAACCTGTGGAATTTACTTAATTTTGAGTCCTATTTTATTTTACTATTATAACATTTTTAATATTAAAGCATGTATAAGAGGTCCAAGATCAAGGTGCTACATCATTGGGCTCAGGTAAGGGCCCCCTTTCAGACTGCAGACTTCTCTCTTGTATCCTTTTATGATGGAAGGTGCAAAGGGACCCTTCTCAGGTCTCTTTGTATGAGGACATTTAATCTCATGGACGGAGGAGCCTGGTGGGCTGCAGTCCATGGGGTCGCTAAGAGTCGGACACAACTGAGCGAATTGACTTTCACGTTTCACTTTCATGCATTGGAGAAGGAAATGGCAACCTGCTCCAGTGTTCCTGCCTGGAGAATCCCAGGGACGGGGGAGCCTGGTGGGCTGCCGTCTATGGGGTTGCACAGAATCGGACACAACTGAAGCGACTTAGCAGCAGCAGCATCTCATTCATGATCTGACTGCACCTTCCAAAGACTCCATCCTAATACCATCGCTTTGGGCATTAGGAGTTCAACATAAAATTGAGGGTTGGGGAGACACACAAATTTTTAGATGTAGCAAACAGTATACTGTATAAGTGAATGATATAAAAAAATTTCTTAACATCCTAACTGGCTTATGTGAACTTTTGATCTTTGCAATTATTCCACCTATGCTCCTTTATCTGTTCTGTTCATAGGGACCCTTAGTTTCTCTCCCTTAGTTTATTCCTGTATGCATTATATATAGCCTGAACTTGACATCAGTCGCTCCTTTCATATTTTACTGGACCCTGTTGTCAAATCTTCTTACCTATCTAGTTTCTGTTTTTCCTCAGAAATCGCAGTGTGTTTGTGAGGGAAGGTAGGTAATTATGGAAATTTCTTGGCCACTATACATTTATGCTGTACAAATCCAATGGACCGTTGCTACTTAGCAGTCATTTTATTAATCTGATATTTTGCTGTTGTTTCGTATCTTCTTCCTCTCTCTCAAGAGAGACCACTGACTTATATTTAATTGAAAAAGAGTATAGAATGCAGGCCTCATGTTGTCCCCATGGCAGATTTATCCAGCCACCTTATTTTGTAAACAGAAGAGAAGAGTAATCTTGCTTTTCTAGGAATCTTGCTGCCGTACTTAACTTTCCTTTGATCACTTTGATCGTTAACTGCAGGGATTTCTCCTTACCTTCAAATATTGCAGTGTATACAGAGTTTTATGTTTTAGGAGGAAAAGAAACGACTAACCATTAACTACCGTTCTTTTTAGCTATCTTCCTCATTTCTTTATTTCAAAAATTTTAAGACAGTTAAAATATTGCTGCCCTCAGCTCTTTCGCTACTTCTTCCCTAAATTATTGCAATTTTGTAATGACATTACATGTGAATGTGACATATTCAGACTGTTGCTTCAAGGGACATCCTTCCCAATGGTATTGGTTTCATCCTGGTTTTATTCAGTCAATGTGTATGTGTTACTGTTGACTCCTACTGAGGCTTTGTAACCTTTCCTGTCCTTGCCTTTCATCTCAGTGTACCATCTTGATTTTCCTTTTCTAGTTGCTTCATTTGTGAATTTCTGTCGTTTCATGATCCTCTTACCACTGTCATTCCTCTCAGTACTTGGCTCTGTGCTCACTTCTTTTGTCTCTTCTTCATGGATGTTTTATCTGTTGATGACCCATAAGGGTACGCCCCAGGTTGGTATCTCCAGTTGGTTTACCAAGTATTTCCTTTGAGAGGCTCAAGGAATTTCATTCTCTTTTTGGTTTGTTATTACCCAACTTCCACCTACTTTATTTTTTTTTGTTTATCATCATCGTGCTTAAATCTTGAAGTCGTCTGTGATGTGTTTCTCATTTATTTCTTATAGCCATCATTATTCCATCAATATCCAGCATTATTCTTTAGGTTAATTTTTCCTGGATCTCTAGTTTTGGAATTCTGCATTGCCTATTATTTGCCCTTTCTAACTTTATTTATTTATTTAAAAATATTTGCTTAGTTATTTGGCTGCACTGAGTCTTAGTTGTGGCATATGGAATCTAGTGCCCTAATCAGGGCTTGAACCCAGGCCCCCTGCATTGGGAGCTTGCAGTCAGCCACTGGACCACCAGGGAAGTCTTGCCCTTTCTAACTTTCTTCCAATCCATCTTGCATATGGCTGCCAGAAAAATTTTCCTGTAATTGTTTTTGAGCCCATTGCCACTAAACCTAAGCAGCCTGAAGAGAGAACATGTACTGTTGACCTTTGCACTCTCCACTGTGCCAAGCAAAGTGAATTGAACTTGTGCTGAATAAATGTTTGAATGGATCATCGTTTGCTCAAAACATAGAATGACTCTCAGTTGTCTACAGGATAAAGTCCAAACTCTGCTTTTTGGCTTTCAAGTCTTTCTGTTTTACACCTTGCTTCTTTAGCCTTATTCTTGACTTTTTAACATCACCAAGATAGTATTTGCTCTATTGGATGCCATGCTTAGGCTTGACTCCATGTGTTCTTCCTTTTCCTTTTCCTGGCTGGTCAGAGCCTCTTCAGCCTAACAGTACTCTGTGCCAGGCACGGTTCCAATCTCTGGTGTTTCAGTAATGAACAAAACAGAAGACAAAGTCTGTTTTCTTGGAGCTGACATTCAGTGTTGGGGGAGAGAGGGCGCAGTAAACAAATGTCAGGTGGTAATGAATGTAATGAAGAGTAAAACTGGGTGAATGGATGAATACAGACACGAGAATGTGATGTCAAAGAGAACGGGGAGTAAAGGACTAGTTTTAAAATGACTTGTAAAAAAAAGAAGAAAACTAAAAAAAAAATGACTTGAAGGCAGTTTGGTATCATCATAATTACAATTGCATTTATCCCTGTCCCAGCAGCCCAACTTCAGGGAATTTATCTTACAGTTCTATGAAATGAAATGATGCATTTACAGAGTTATTAATTGCAATGTAGTTTATAATAGCAATAAAGTCCACCTACAATAAAGTGAGATGTATCCATACAACAGCATACTAAGCAGCTTTACAGAAAATGAGGAAGCTCTCTATGAACTAATAGGAAAGGATCTTCAGGATGTGTTAAGAAAAGCAAGTGCAGAAAGTGTATATAGTAATGCAATCATTTGGTAACTATAGAAATATTGGAAGGATGTCCATGAAACTAGTAGAGGTGAATAATTGTGTCTGGGGAGAAGCCGGGAATAGCATAAATGTTTCTATTGAGACTTCAATGTATACATTCTATGTTTTGAATTTTTGAACTATTGAAAACAGAAGAGCAAAGAAGAAATAAAGTAGTCCCTATAAGACTTGATGATCTGCTGTATGTAGAGACAAGAGGGAGAGGGAGGAGTTGAGGATAGCGCACAGATTCTCTAATTTGGGAGGAAAAGAGGGTGATAGTGTTACCAGTGATGCAAGAGGAGGACGAGGTTTTGGCATGTACAGGAGAAGTTCTGGTTATGCCAACTGATGAACGCTTTTACTCTTCTGTAATTTTGTGTGTATATGTGTGTGGCTGCTTAGTCACTCAGTTGTGTTTCACTCTCTGTGACCCCATGGACCGTAGCCCACCAGACTCCTCTGTTTAGGGTATTATTCCAGCAAGAATACTGGAGTGGGTTGCCATTTTCTCCTTCAGGATATTTTCCCGACCCAAGGATTGAACCCATGTCTCCTGAGGCTCCTGCATTGGCAGGTGAATTCCTTATCACTGAGCCACCTGGGAAACCCTGTGTGTATGTGTGTGTATAATTTATGTTCTTTAGATATAGAACCCGAGATTGTCTTAAACATGAATAGTAAATAGTCATCAATAAACATTTTTTATCCTTTGATTACAGACATTTATATTATGTTTTTTTTGAAAACAGCTTTGTAGTGATGTCATAATTTTACAGTCAAATAGGGACATTGGTATGCACAGGTAGAATGTAGATAGAGCAATAGAGAATGTATATCTGATAGCTTATATGGGAAATAGGAAATTTATTGGCATAGTTCCAATTTAATTATAGCTTTTGATGCCTGAAATTAAAATCAATAAAAAGGGATTTTTAATAAAGTGATCTTTCAGTTTAGTTGAGTCCCTCAGTCATGTCCAACTCTTTGTGACTCCATGAACCACAACATTCCAGGCCTCCCTGTCCATCACCAACTCCCGGAGTTTACGCAGACTCATGTCTGTTGAGTTGATGATGCCATCCAACCATCTCATCCTCTGTCGTCTCCTTCTCCTCCTGCCCTCAATCTTTCCTAGCATCAGGGGCTTTTCCAATGAGTCAGCTCTTTGCATCAGGTGGCCAAAACATTGGAGTTTCAGCTTCAACATCAGTCCTTGCAATGAACACTCAAGTCTGATCTCCTTTAGGATGGACTGGTTGGATCTCCTTGCAGTCCAAGGGACTCTCAAGAGTCTTCTCCAACACCACAGTTCAAAAGCATCAATTCTTCGGCACTTAGCTTTCTTTATAGTCCAGCTCTCACATCCATACATGACTACTGGAAAAACCACAGCTTTGACTAGATGGACCTTTGTTGGCAAAGTAATATCTCTGCTTTTCAATATGCTGTCTAGGTTGGTCGTAACATTCCTTCCAAGGAATAAGTGTCTTAATTTCATGGCTGCAGCCACCATCTGGAGGGACTTTAAAGTGAAGTGAAGTTGCTCAGTCGTCTCCGACTGTTTGCGACCCCATGGACTGCAGCCCACCAGGCTCCTCCGTCCATGGGATTCTCCATGCAAGAATACCGGAGTGGGTTGCCATTTCCTTCTCCAGGGGATCTTCCCGACACAGGGATCGAACCCAGGTCTCCCACATTGCAGGCAGATGCTTTAACCTCTGAGCCACAAGGGAAGTATTTGGAGCCCCCCAAAATAAAGTCACCACTGTTTCCCCACCTATTTGCCATGAAGTAATGGGACCAGATACCATGATCTTAGTTTTCTGAATGTTGAGCTTTAAGCAAACTTTTTCACTCTCTTCTTTCACTTTCATCAAGAGGCTCTTTAGTTCTTCTTCACTTTCTGCCATAAGAGTGGTGTCATCTGCATATCTGAGTTTATTTATATTTTTTTCAGCAATCTTGATTCCAGCTTCTGCTTCATCCAGCCCAGTGTTTCTCATGATGTACTGCATAGAAGTTAAATAAGTTTCTCATGATGTACTCTGCATATAAGTTAAATAAGAAGTGGGAATACCAAACCACCTGACCTGCCTTGAGAAATCTGTATGCAGGTCAGGAAGCAACAATTAGAACTGGACATGGAACAGCAGATTGGTTCCAAATAGGAAAAGGAGTATGTCAAGGCTGTATATTGTCACCCTGCTTATTTAACTTATATGCAGAGTACATCATGAGAAATGCTGGGCTGGGTAAAGCACAAGCTGGAATCAAGAAGTGACCTTTAGGGTAGTTAAAATTGTATTGTAATATTTAAAACAATATTAAAACTGAGTTAGGGAAGTTTGTAATAGAACATACAAGTTTTTTTTTTTTTTTTAATATGGTGCACTGAGGAGTAACTGTGTAAGAGAAGTTTTAACCTAATGGAGCAAAGGAGTCATGAAATGCATGGGTGCTGCTTAGAACAAACTCTTGCTGTATAATTTTGGATTTAAACTTTCTTGGATGAGTTATAGTTCAGAATCTGATTTTGGAGGCCCTGATTTATCCATATGAGTTTTACTTGATTTCTATTTGGCTACTGTCAAAAAAATAAAAGGGGAGCATAGATAAATCACATAACATGCCCGGACTTGCAAAAGTATTAGTAGTTCTTTTCTGGGTTTATGTTAACAAGGATTTGGGTGTGGAATAGCGATAAAAAAGAGCTGTTAAGTAATTCTTGCTTGAGATTTAAAATTTTAACCATTTTATATCTGACGAGAAGATGTTATACTGGCGTAGTTTTCTTTTAAAAATGTAACAGTTGGAGTTTTTTTTGTTTGTTTGTTTGTTTTTTTACTGCGTGTGACATGTGGAATCTGGCATGCAAGATCTTAATTCCCCAACCAGGGACTGAATCTTTGCCCCCTACAGTAAGCATGGAATCTTAACCACTAGACTTCCAGGGGAGTCCCCAGAGATGGTCTTGTTTGAGTGAGGCTGAAACTGTTTGGTAGCCTCCAACCTGTACTACTTACCCCTTCACTCTCTGTTTTTCTCAGTACTGCAGACCTTTGGAGCTTTGGGAAACCCAATTTGAGAAATGCTGAATTGGGCTTGGCTACAGTTTTGGCTTGGATTGACTCTTACCTCTGATATATCTTTGTGTCCAGTTGAGTGGACAGTGGTGGAAAGAACGGTGATAGCTTAGTGTATAGAAATTAACTTAAAGAAGCATTAAATTAGTGGTTCTCAATTGGAGTGATTTTGCAAAAGCTAGAGAAAATTTGGTAGCCTCCAACCTGTACTACTTACCCCTTCACTCTCTGTTTTTCTCAGTACTGCAGACCTTTGGAGCTTTGGGAAACCCAATTTGAGAAATGCTGAATTGGGCTTGGCTACAGTTTTGGCTTGGATTGACTCTTACCTCTGATATATCTTTGTGTCCAGTTGAGTGGACAGTGGTGGAAAGAACGGTGATAGCTTAGTGTATAGAAATTAACTTAAAGAAGCATTAAATTAGTGGTTCTCAATTGGAGTGATTTTGCAAAAGCTAGAGAAATTTTTTGATGTTGTGAAACAAAGTTGGGGGGTTGCTACTGGTATCTTAGGGTAGAGAGTAGGGTTGCTGCTAAATATGGAGAAACTCTTGCCTAGTTAAATAACCACTTTGTATGTTGCACTATTCTAAAGTAGTTATGCATTCAAGTGACACTAAAAGAAAGTCTTGTCTCTACCAGTAAGAAACTTAAAATCTAGCTAAAGCATCTCAAACTTAATAGTCTGTGGCCAGCCTCCTTAACATCTGACCCACCCTATCACACTTTGACACCTTTATTTCAGTAAATAATCCTATTTTTCACCAGGTTGTTCAGGCTAAAAGCTTAGTTGTTTTTTTCCTATACATTGACCTCTGATAGATCAGGAAGTGGAGAAGGAAATGACAACGCACTCCCGTATACTTGCCTGGAGAATTTCATGGACGGAGGAGCATGGCGGTCCATGGTCCGTGGTGTCCCAGAGAGTCGGACACAACTGAACGACGAACACAACGTCAGGAAGATGTGTAGACTTGACTTTGAAATGTGTCTTGGCATCTGAGTAATGGCGGGATAGATTATTTGAACCAGCCCTCTTTTTAGGAACAACTGAAAATGCTGCATACGACATGTAAAGCACTACCTTAAGAGCTTTGAAGAAGTGGGGAGATAGTGGAATCTGGTAAGTCAATTCTGGAAGAAAGCCTAAACCAACGGAGGTTCGCAGAATACCTAGAGAGCTGAAGCCTTTTCCCCTGAGTGTATTTGCTGATATCAAGAAATTTAGGGTTTCCATTCATGGGCCTTGTGGGATGTGATGGACAGAAATCAAGACTCAGAGCTTACCTATGTAAGAGTCACATATGAGATCTGTCCTCGTTAGGCTTGAACCTGTATGTCTGCTTCTGAGAGGGAAGGATGAACCAGAGCAAATCCTTGGCCCCCTTTCATCCACTGCCTGCTTCCCAGTCAAATATCAAAGGACTTCAGGGCAAGTTGTCTTGGTACTGAGCAGAACAGGAGAAAAAAAACTACAAAATTGTGGCCCCAGCCTAGTGAGGTAAGGGCACCTTAATTTATAACTTAATTTGGATTGGTCCCTGACTGGTATTATCCCTTTGGTGTTTTGCAGAAGCAAGTAGAAATGTTCCTTTGAGTAATGTTCCTTCATGTTAGGCCTCCCCAAAATAATTCTTGAAGGACACTGACAGGCACATAGTCAAAGATAACCAACCGTACATGCAGACAAACATGAGCAAGAACCAGTGGAAATGAGAGACAGCAGAAAAAGATCGTCATAGGCATCATATATTAGAATTAGAAAATACAGGTTAAACAACCATAATTACTGTGTTCACAGAAATAACACATCTGATGAGAGGAAGCAGAAAAAAATGTCATTGTAGATTTGAAAATAACAAATACAACTACTGGAAATAAATAGAGTAAATGAATTAAAAACTTAATGGTGCAGTTTGCAGCAGGTTAGACCCATCAAGGGGAGAAGGCAATGGCACCCCACTCCAGTACTCTTGCCTGGAAAATCCCATGGATGGAGGAGCCTGGTAGGCTGCAGTCCATGAAGTCGCTAAGAGTTGGACAGCGACTTCACTTTCACTTTTCACTTTCATGCATTGGAGAAGGAAATGGCAACCCACTCCAGTGTTTTTGCCTGGAGAATCCCAGGGATGGGGGAGCCTGGTGGGCTGCCGTGATGGGGTCACACAGAGTCAGACACGACTGAAGCAGCAGTAGCAGACCCATCAGGAAAATTTTTGAACTAGAATATAGATCAGAAAGCATTATCCAAGATGTAGCTTCAAGGTAGAAAAGATAGAACGATGGAAAATATAGATGACAGGGTAGAGATACGGAGGATAGTGTGAGAAAGTCTTAATTGGAATTCCAGAAGAAGAGAAAAAAGAAAAATAGGTAGTTTAGAGAGTTGATTACTGATGTTTACCAGAAACAATGAAAGATACCAAACTAGGATTCAAGAATCCCAATGAATCTATATTAGAGTGAAAATAAATTCACACCTCAGTTCAGTACAGTTGCTCAGTCATGTCCGACTCTTTGCGACCCCATGGACTGCAGCATGCCAGGCTTTCCTGTCCATCCCCAACTCCCGGAGCTTACTCAAACTCATGTCCATCGAGTCACTAATGCCATCTGACCATCTCATCCTCTTTTGGCCCCTTCCCCTCCCACCTTCAATCTTTCCTAGCATCAGGGTCCGTTCTAGTGAGTTTTTTGCATCAGGTGGCCAAAGTATTGGAGTTTCAGCTTTAGCATCAGTCCTTCCAGTGAATATTCAGGATTGATGTTCTTTAGGGTAGACTGGTTGGATTTCCTCGCAGTCCAAAGGACTCTCAAGTCTTTTCCAACACCACAGTTCAAAAGTGTGAATTCTTCAGCATTCAGCTTTCTTTATAGTCCAACTCTCACATCCATAGATGACTACTGGAAAAAGCATAGCTTTGACTAGATGGACCTTTGTTGACAAGGTAATGTCTCTGCATTTTAATATGCTCTCTAGGTTGCTCATAGCTTTCCTTCCAAGGAGCAAGTGTCTTAAATTTCATGGCTGCAGTCACCATCTGCAGTGATTTTGGAGCCCCCCCAAAATAGAGTCTCTCACTGTTTCCATTGTTTCCCCATCTATTGGCCAGGAAGTGATGGGACCAGATGCCATGATCTTAGTTTTCTGAATGTTGAGCTTTAAGCCAACTTTTCACTCTCTTCTTTCACTTTCATCAAGAGGCTCTTTAGTTCTTTGCTTTCTGCCTTAAGGATGGTGTCATCTGCATATCTGAGATTATTGGTATTTCTCCCATCAATCTTGATTCCAGCTTCTGCTTCATCCAGCCCAGCATTTCTCGTGATGTACTCTGCGTATAAGTTTAACATCAGGGTGACAGTATACAACATTGATGTACTCCTTTTCCTGTTTGGAACCAGTCTGTTGTTCCATGTCCAGTTCTAACTTGCTTCTTGACCTGCATACAGGTTTCTCAGGAGGCAGGTGAAGTGGTCTGGTATTCCCATCTCTTGAAGAATTTTCCACAGTTTGTTGTGATCCACACAGTCAAAGGCTTTGGCATAGTCAATAAAGCGAAGTAGATGATTTTCTGGAACTCTCTTGGGTTTTCTATGATCCAATGGATATTGACAATTTGATCTCTGATTCCTCTAACTTTTCTAAATCCACCTTGAACATCACTGGAAGTTGAAGGTGGCTTGGAGAATTTTGAGCATTACTTTGCTAGCGTGTGAGATGAGTGCAATTCTGTGGTAGCTGAACATTCTTTGGCATTGTCTTTCTTTGGAATTGGAATGAAAACTGACCTTTTCCAGTCCTGTGACCACTGCTGAGTTTTTTAAATTTGCTGGCATATTGAGTGCAGCACTTTCACAGCATCATCTTTCAGGATTTGAAATAGCTCAACTGGAATTCCATCACCTCCACTAGCTTTGTTTGTAGTGAACTTCCTAAGGCCCACTTGACCACATTCCAGGATATCTGGCTCTAGGTGAGTGATCACACCATTGTGGTTATCTGGGTCCTGAAGATCTTTTTTGTACAATTCTTTTGTGTATTCTTGCCACCTCTTCTTAATATCTTCTGTTAGGTCCATACCATTTCTGTCCTTTGTTGTGTGCATCTTTGCATGAAATGTTCCTTTGGTATCTCTAATATTCTTGAAGACATCTCTAGTTTTTTTTTTTTTTTTTCTCCTTTGTTTTCCTCTATTTCTTTGCACTGATCACTGAGGAAGGCTTTCTTATCTCTCCTTGCTATTCTTTGAAGCTCTGCACTCAGATGGGCGTGTCTTTCCTCTTCTCCTTCGCCTTCAGCTTCTATTCTCAGCTGTTCGTAAGGCCTCCTCAGACAGCCGTTTTGTCTTTTTGCATTTGTTTTCTTGGGGATACCCTTGATCACTGCCTCCTGTACAGTGTCCAGAGCCTCCATCCATAGTTCTTCAGGCACTCTGTTAGAGCTAATCCCTTGAATCTATTTATCACTTCCACTGTATAATCGTAAGGGATTTGATTTAGGTCATACCTGAATGATCTGTTGGTTTTCCCTCCTTTTCTTCAATTTCAGCCTGAATTTGGCAATAAGGAGTTAATGATCTGAGCCACAGTCAGCTCCTGGTCTTGTTTTTGCTGACTGTATAGAGCTTCTCCATTTTTGGCTGCAGAGAACATTTTCAGTCTGATTTTGGTACTGACCATCTGGTGATGTCCATTTATAGAGTCTTGTGTTGTTGGAAGAGGGTGTTTGCTATGACCAGTGTGTTCTCTTGACAAACCTGTTTGCCTTTGCACTGCTTCATTTTGTACTCCAAGGCCCAATTTGCCTGTTAATCCAGGTATCTTTTGACTTCCTACTTTTGCATTCCAGTCCCCTGTAGTGAAAAGGACATCTTTTTTTAGGTGTTAGTTCTAGACGTTCTTGTAGGTCTTCATAGTACCATTCAACTTTAGCTTCTTGAGCGTACTGGTTGGGGCATAGACTTGGATTACTGTGATATTGAATGGTTTGCCTTGGAAACGAACAGAGATCATTCTGTTGTTTTTGAGATTGCACCCAAGTACTGCATTTCAGACTCTTTTGTTGACCATGATGGCTACTCCATTTCTTCTGTGGGATTCCTGCCCACAGTAGTAGATATAATGGTCATCTGAGTTAAATTCACCCATTCCCCCATTCACCATTTTAGTTCACTGATTCCTAAATGTCAGTGTTCACTCTTGCCATCTCCTTTTGACCACTTCTAATTTACCTTGATTCAGGGACCTAAGATTCCAGATTCCTATGCAATACTGCTCTTTACAACATCAGACTTTACTTCCATCCCCAGTCACATCTGCAACTGGGTGTTGTTTTTGCTTTGGCTCCATCTCTTCATTTCTGAAATTATTTCTCCACTTGTCTCCAGTGGCATATTGGGCACCTACTGCCCTGGGGATTTCATCTTTCAGTATCCTATCTTTTTGTCGTTTCATACTCTTCATGGTTCTCAAGGTAAGATTACTGAAGTGGTTTGCCATTTCCTTCTCCAGTGGACCACATTTCATCAGAACTCTCCACCATGACCTGTTCATCTTGGGTGGACCTACACGGCATGCTTCATAGTTTCATTGAGTTAGAAAAGGCTGTGGTCCATGTATCAGTTTGAGTAGTTTTCTGTGATTGTGGTTTTCATTCTCTTTGCCCTCTGATGGATAAGGATTAAGAGGCTTGTGGAAGCATTCTGATGGGAGGGACAGGCTGTGGGGGAATCTGGGTCTTGCTTTGATGGCCATGCTCAGTAAATCTTTAATCTAATTTCCTGTTGATGGGAGGGGCTGTGTTCCCTCCCTGTTGTTTGTCCTGAGACCAGACTATGGTTGAGGTAATGGCAGCCTCGTTCAAAAGATCCAGTGCATACACTCTGCCTGTGACCCTGCAGCAGGCCACTGCTGACCCATGCCTCTGCCGGGGACTCCTGGACACTCATGGGCAAGTCGGGGTCAGTTTCTTGTAGGGTCACTGCACCTTTCTCCTGGGTCCTGGTGTGCACAAAGTTTTGTTTGTGCCCTCCAAGAGTCTGTTTCCTCAGTCCTATGTAAATTCTGGCATCTCTGTGGTAGGGTTAATAGTGACCTCTCCCAGGAGGGCTTATGCCGTACCCAGGTCTGCTGCACCCAGAGCCCCTGCCCCTGTGGCAGGCCACTGCTGACCCATACCTCCACAGGAGACACTCAAACAGAGTTTGGCTCATTCTCTGGGGTCTCTGAGTCCTGGTGTGCACTAGGTTTGTTTGAGCCCTCCGAGTGTCTCTGGTGGGTATGGGGTTTGATTCTAAATGTTATTTTCCCCCTCCTACTGTCCTCCTGGGGCTTCTCCTTTGCCCTTGGCTGTGGGATATCTTTTTTTGGTGGGATCCAACATTCTCCTTTTGATGGTTGTTCAGCAGAGAGTTGTAATTTTGGAGTTCTTGCAGATGAGCACACGTTCTTCTGCACTGCCATCTTGAATTCACACATCATAATGAGATTGCAGAAAACCAATGACATTAAGAAAAAATTTAAAAGTAGCTGCAGGAAAAGATAACCATTGAAGCAGCAAGAATTAGGCTAACAGATGACTTTTCAACAGAAGATAGTGAAATAATATCTGCAATATGAAATGAAAAAAAAAAAGGAAAAAGCCTGTCAACCTAGAATTTTATGCTCAGAGAAAATATCCTTGAAGAATGATGGTGGAAATAAAGATATTTTAAACAAAAACAGATTGTTATCAACATTGATTAAAGATAATTTAAATCAGCTTCATTTAGTAGATGTTTTTGTGATGATAGAAATATTCTTTGTGCTATTCAGTATGGTAGTTACAAGTTACGTAGGACTGGTGAACTCTTGAAATGTGGCTAGTGTGATTGAAGAGCTGAAGTTTTCATTAATTTAAATGGTTACATGCACCTTATTAGTGCAGTCCTAAAGTATATACGTCAGGTAGAGTGAACTCCAGAGAAGGCAGTGGCGTCCTACTCCAGTACTTTTGCCTGGAAAATCCCATGGATGGAGGAGCCTGGTAGGCTGCAGTCAGTGGGGCTGCTAGAAGTCAGACATGACTGAGCGACTTCACTTTCACTTTCATGCATTGGAGAAGGAAATGGCAACCCACTCCAGTGTTCTTGCCTGGAGAATCCCAGGGACGGGGGAGCCTGGTGGGCTGCCGTCTCTGGGGTCACACAGAGTTGGACACAACTGAAGCAACTTAGCAGCAGCAGCAGTGAACCCCACATGGTCAAAATAAAAGGTATGAAGGACTGAAAAATAAAGTGATGTATATTTAGAAAATGAGAAGGAATAAGGACCATATAGAACAGTAAAAATTATCTAATGGATTAAAAAACAAGACAGTAGCAGAACAGAAATGAATGGGATTCTAGATTCTGGGGTCCTTTGTCTAGAAGGAGGGTAAATTAAAAAATATATGTGGTAAACTTTAAATATATAAAAGGAAAGGAAAGAGTATGATGAACCCCACATATTCATTACCTAACTTCACCAGTGATCAACTCATGGCTAATCTGGTTCCACATATATCCCTCAATTTATAACAAATTTCAAGTATCACATCATTTAATCTGTAAATATATTGTTTTTAATCCTAAAATGTTATAAACTTTAAATATCATTGTCAGATCCAGTTTCTTACTATCAATATTAATATCTTAATATACATTTAAGTACTGTTTCTTAATATCAATATACATTTAAGCAGTGTTTCAAATCTCCTTATGATCTTTTTACTGTATTTTAAATTTAGGGCAGTTTTAGCTGCACAGCAAAATTGAGGGGCAAATAGAAAGGTTTCTCCTACACCATCTTTCCCTGTACGTGTATAACCTCCGCCGTTGCCAGTATCCCCCACCAGAGTAGTACACTGTTTACAATTGAACCTGCAATAACACATCATAGTCAATGGTTTACATTATGGTTCATTCTTGGTGGTGTGCATTCTATGGATTTGGAAAAATGTATAGTGACAAGTATCCATCATTAATGGTGTCATGCAAGTAGTTTTTCAGTGCCCTAAAAAAAGTGACTTTTAAAAATGTACATTTAGTTTCTTCAGACTGAATCCAAACAGAGTCCACACATTGTATTTGATTGATGTGTTGGTTGGATCTTCTAAACTCTGTAGGTTTTGGGGGAAGGGGGAACTAAAGATTTTGATTAACTTTAGACTTTAATACATGGTATGGTATCTAGGGAACCACTAAAGAAAGAGAGGATATAACTTCCAAATAGTAGATGAAATAGATAGAATGTTTTAAAAAAAAATACAATCAATCTGAAAGAAGACGAGAAAGAACAGAAACTGAACAGAGAACAGTGGAAAGCGTACAATAAGATGCTAGATTTAAACCTAGGTAGATAGTACTTACGGAGAAGGCGATGGCACCCCTCTCCAGTCCTCTTGCCTGGAAAATCCAATGGACGGAGGAGACTGGTAGGCTGCAGTCCATGAAGTCGCTAAGAGTCGGACTGAGCGACTTCACTTTCACTTTTCACTTTCATGCATTGGAGAAGGCAGTGGCAACCCACTCCAGTGTTCTTGCCTGGAGAATCCCAGGGACAGGAGAGCCTGGTGGGCTGCGGAGTCAGACATGACTGAAGCGACTTAGCAGCAGCAGCAGATAGTACTTAAAGGGAGAAATGTCCAAATGATCACACAGGTATCATCCTAGCACACAGCACTATCAGCCGGAAATATTTTCATAACTAGTATTCCTGTCTCAGTTCTTCCCACCTTCTATGTATTTCCCACATAATAACATGAGTTATTGTTGTTCAGTCACTCAGTCGTGTCTCTTTGTGACCCCATGGACTGCAACATGCCAGGCTTCCCTGTCCTTCACTATCTCCTGGAGTTTGCTCGGGCTCATGTGCATTGAGTTGGTAATGCCATCCAACCATCTTCTCCTCTGTTGACCCCTTCTCCTCCTGCCTTCAGTCTTTCCCAGCCATCAGTGTCTTTTCCAGTGAGTTGGGTCTTTGCATCAGTCAGGTGGCCAAAGCATTGGAGCTTCAGCATCATTCCTTCCAATGAATATCCAGGGTTGATTTCCATTAGGATTGACTGGTTTCATCTCCTTGGTCTCCAAGGGTCTCTCAGGAGTCTTCTCCAGCACCACAGTTCGAATTCTTTGACTCTCAGCCTTCTTTATGGTCTGACTCTCACATCCGTACATGTGTAGTTTTTTAATAACTAATTCAATCACATCACAACCCTTAAGTTTAAAACATTCTAACATCTTCCTAGTAAACGAATACAATCCAAACTCCTTAGTAGTGCCTATAAGGCCCTACGTGAAGCGGCCTGTTCACACCTTTGTGATTGCATATCCTACTCTTTTACTTTTATCTCAGGGCTCTTATATTGGGTTGGCTAAAAAATTCATTTGGGCTTTCATGTAACATCTTATAGAAAATCTTGAGTGAACTTTTTGGCCAACCCAGTGCTTGGCCTGTCTCTGGATCATCAGGGACAGTCAGAATTCTTAGCTTTAAGCACCAGAAACCACCTCTGGTGAATTTTATAGGAAAGGAATACATCACAGAAAGAAACTGCTATCGTTACTGTCATTAGAATCTGCTGCTGCTCTTGTCATAATGGATTTTATGTACTTCCTGCTTTTTTAATGGCATTATCATCTAAGTTAAATTCCAGCTTAGATACTTCTCTTTTGGAGAGGAGATCATATGACTGTATACCAGTTGCAAGGAAAGCTGGGAAAGCTTCAGTGATAGGTGGAGGTTTCTGCCTTTCAAGACTGATGAGGAGAATTCCCTAGATGTTGAGCAGCTAAAAGATGGTTATAGCCATCATGGTGCTTTTCTCTGGGATCCTTCCTTGCTTTGCCTCTTCCTTCATTTGTGTCTCTACTCACATGTCACCTCCTCAAGGAGGCCTGTCCTTAGACTTTTCTTAAATGGCAGTTCTCTGTCCCTAATCCAGTACTCTCCATTTTCTTACCCTGCCTTATATTTTCCTCATAGCAGTTATCACTACTACTTTAGCTGGTTGATTGATTAATTAATTGCTAGGCTCTCCCTAGGCAATGCCAAAGAATGCTCAAACTACTGCACAATTGCACTCATCTCACATGCTAGTAAAGTAATGCTCAAAATTCTCCAAGCCAGGCTTCAGCAATACGTGAACTGTGAACTTCCTGATGTTCAAGCTGGTTTTAGAAAAGGCAGAGGAACCAGAGATCAAAATGCCAACATCTGCTGGATCATCAAAACAAGAGAGTTCCAGAAAAACATCTACTTCTGCTTTATTGACTATGTCAAAGCCTTTGACTGTGTGGATCACAATAAACTGTGGAAAATTCTGAAAGAGATGGGAATACCAGACCACCTGACCTGCCTCTTGAGAAATCTGTATACAAGTCAGGAAGCAACAGTTAGAACTGGACATGGAAGGAGATCAGCCCTGAGATTTCTTTGGAAGAAGTGATGCTAAAGCTGAAGCTCCAGTACTTTGGCCACCTCATGCCAAGAGTTGACTCATTGGAAAAGACTATGATGCTGGGAGGGATTGGGGGCAGGAGGAGAAGGGGACAACCAAGGATGAGATGGCTGGATGGCATCACTGACTCAATGGATGTGAGTCTGAGTGAACTCCGGGAGTTGGTGATGGACAGGGAGGCCTGGCGTGCTGCGATTCATGGGGTCGCCAAGAGTCAGACACAGCTGAGCGACTGAACTGAACTGAGGCTCTCCCTTTACTACACAAGCTCTGTGGGGTTAGGGACTTGTCTGTTTTTGTTTGCCTTTCTGTTGGAAGATAGTGTGTGCTAAGTAAACGTTTGTTTAATGAACGAAGAGGAAGTGTGCAGATTATGGCATAAATTGCTGATAAAAATGGAAAGGTAGAATTGTTGAGGAGTTAGCTCATTTAAGAAAAAGCTTATTGGGGAAGAGGAATGTTAAAAATGGGTTGGTTGAAATCTGGGATTTGGAGAAAAGGGTTGTGACCACTGCAATGGGAAATACGAGATCTGGAATAAGGTTGGCTTGTATGGAATGAGGAAGAGCTATTAGATTCTGATGACTTGGAGGTTATTAAGTGGGAGGTTAGAAAACTGGGTGAAATGAATGTATGAGGTTGAAATAGTTGATACACGAACTTAAACTGTAGGTTGAAATTTTGACTTGATTGCTACAGAGTAGAAGGTTACTCATTTTTTAAAATTAAAACTTAAATAGTATTTTCACATAGCTGAGTACTGTACTGCAGTAAAACAATTTGATTTATACCCTTTTTTTTTCAGATTCCACATATAAGTGATATCACATGATATTTGTCTTTTTCTGTCTGACTGACTTCACTCTATATAATCTCTGGGTCCATCCATGTTGTTGCATATGGCATTATTTCAACCCTTTTTTATGACTGAGTAACCTATCATGTATGTATTGTTTCACATCATGGTTTTCTTTGATTGTATGCCTAGGAATTATTGATATTTTTATTTTGACAGCATTTGATATGTATTGTAGGGTAAAATCCATAAGTTTTATGCTTATGTGTTTGCCTGCTCAGTCACTTCAGTTGTGTCTGCCTTGTGACTCCATGGACTATAGCCTGCCAGGTTACTCTGTCCATGGATTATCCTGGCAAGAATATTGTAGTGGGTTGCCATTTCCTTCTCCAGGGGATCTTCCTGACCCAGGGACTGAGCCTGTGGTTTCTGTATCGGCAGGCAGATTCTTTCCTGCTGAGCCACCTGGGAAGCCTTTTATGTTTATATATTAGGAGGCAATAGAGATACTAGCATACAATTCAAAGAAACGAAGCAGAAAAACCTGACAGTGTTAAGTTGAATATAAATGTCAGTATGAATTTATAAATTAGAATATTTATTTCTTAATTCTACCTAAATATATATTTCTTTCTTAGCTCTGTCCATTGAAAAGACCTAGAAAAAGTGTGTCCCTTTGGTAAAAATGAGTACTGCTCTTGCTCCAGTTTTGGTCTTTAAATACTTCTGTTTAGGATCCAGACTTCTCAAGAAATGACTGATGCCAAGCTTGTGGCGGGAAACATACATAGTGCAGCTGGAACATGTTGTGCCAGAAGTGGGAAAACTTTCACAGACACAAACGCCAATCTGAAGAAGCCCTTGGCCAAAATTGAGACAGAATGAAATAAAAAAGAATAAGGAGAGTAATGTATAGAAACAAACAAACAAAAAACCAGAGTAAATGGAAATGGCGTTTATACCTGTTCTTTACTCTGAAAATCAGTAAACATTTGAACTGCCTTTTTAGTAGAAACTATATTATAGTTAATGAGGAATGTCAGATAATAAATATAGAAAGAATTATAGAATTGGAAATCACAATTTGTTACAACTTGTTACGGAATAATTGACTTGGGCCAGGATCATTAATGGATGGTAAAAGTGTTAGTCAAAAGGTTCATTGGTAATTGAACGTTCACATGGAGCCAAAGCAAATCCACAGAGTTCTGGTTGGTCTTGAAGTAATATGTTAAAACTTGACACACACACAATATCGTTATGCTTTCTGTTGATGGATATTTAGTTTGCTTCCATGTCCCAGCTGTTGTAAATAATGCTGCAATGAACATGGGGATGCATGAATTTAGTTAGAATAAAACTAATTTTGGAGAAGGAAATGGCAACCCACACCAGTATTCTTGCCTGGAAAATCCATCCCATGGGCAGAGGAGTCTGGCAGGCTACAGTCCATGGGATGGCCAAGAGTTGGACAGGACTTTGGGACTAAACCACCACCAAAACTAATTTAGAGGTGTAACAACCTCTGACAACAATGTAGAGTTTGTCAGCTTTAAAGTACATTTTTTAGAGGCGAGCAGGATGAAGCAAGATGGCCAACTTTTAATTTAGAAGGTGGGTGATGGGCATATGTGTAGGTGTGTTTGTTTACATGCACACACATATTTATACATATACTTTTCTATATTTGAAAATTTTTGTAATAAAAGCTTTTAAAATATTTTTCTGTTGATACTTAAATCACTTGTAGTTTCTTTTGTTTTTTCTATTACAAAAAGTGTTTCTACACACGTTCTCATACATGTTGCTCTCTCTGTGCACATGCTATAGAGCATACAAGGAAATAGGCTAGCTTCCTGGCAGTGGAATCCCTGACCCCGTGGGTAGGTGCTTCTTCAGCTCAACTAGGTACTGATGAATTGTTCTTCAGAATGATTGTCCTGATGAGAATTTTAGAGAAAGAGGTCATGAAATGTATGTCTTTTCTACTAGATGATGAATTCTTTGAGGGTAGAGACTCACATACGTTTGTGTGTGTAGTCGCTAAGTTGTATCCCACTCTTTGCAACCCCATGGACTGGAGCCTGCTAGACTCCCTTGTCCATGGCATTTTCCAGGCCAGAATCCTGTAATGTGTTGCCATTTGCTAACTCCAGGGGATCTTCCCAACTCAGGGATGGAACCCGAGTCTCTTGTGTCTCCTGTATTGGCGGAAGCCCCCCAGAGACTCACATATAGAAATATTTAAATTGAATGAAATTGTATTTTAGGGAGATTGCCTGGCAGCAGGATGGAGAAACCAGAGTTAGGTCAGCTAAGAGGCTATTGTGATGTTTAAACTATGAAGATATGAGTGTATAAGAGTAGAGGTGTGGAGAGGAAGGAAGGAAATAGAAATCTTGAAAAGATCAAAGTGTATTCATTATTACTGTTGGATGTTGATTCTTCACTCTTGTGCCTTACAACAGCCAGCAGTTGGTTGGTTCCACTTTATAGTAAATAGGTATGTTATGCTTTCCTGGTTAATTCAAAACTGTGTACTGGTCCAGGTCTAATAGAGTTCTAGCCTTATCTCCATTCTATGCTCATACTCATTTTCAAGCCTCAGTCTCTTTCTGGGATAAATACATGTGATTTAAAAGAGACTAGTAGTTGAATGAGGTAAAGGGACAGTGAGTTGCAAAGATGAAGTAGAGTCCAAAGTAGAATCTATGGATGTTGCATCCCCAAATCAAATTGTGAAGTCTTACAAGGACTAAGGCTATATCTTCCTATAGTTTTTAGAAGGAAAGTCTATCTAGTCTTATAATGGAAAATTCATCGCATGCAGTTTTTCTAAAAGAATGCCATATATATATATATATAAACATATACATGTTTATATATATATTTTTTCCAGTTTTATTAAGATATAATTGATATACTGCATTATATACATTTTAAGATATACAGCATAATGATTTGATTTATATACATCGTGAAGTGATTACCACAGTAAATTTTAGTGAACATCCACCATCTCATATAGGTACAAAAATTTTGTGGTGAGAACTCTTAGGATTTATTCCCTAGTGAAGTCTTACAAGGACTAAGGCTATATCTTCCTATAGTTTTTAGAAGGAAAGTCTATCTAGTCTTATAATGGAAAATTCATCGCATGCAGTTTTTCTAAAAGAATGCCATATATATATATATATAAACATATACATGTTTATATATATATTTTTTCCAGTTTTATTAAGATATAATTGATATACTGCATTATATACATTTTAAGATATACAGCATAATGATTTGATTTATATACATCGTGAAGTGATTACCACAGTAAATTTTAGTGAACATCCACCATCTCATATAGGTACAAAAATTTTGTGGTGAGAACTCTTAGGATTTATTCCCTTCACAACTTTTATATATAACATACAGCAGTGTTGGAGAAGGAAATGGCAACCCACTCCAATATTCTTGCCTGCAGAATCTCATGGACAGAGGAGCCTGGTGGCTACAGTCTTATCGGATTACAAGAGTTGGACACGACTGAGTGACTAAGCACACACACAGCAGAGTTTTTTAATTATATTAATCATGTTGCACATATAACACCCCTTACCTCCGGTTACAACAAATCTGTTTCCTTGAGTTTGTTTTGAGGTATAATTGACCTACAATACTACAGTAGAATGTTGTGTATAGATGCCCAAAGGTGAGGAAAAGAGCTATTAATATATTCTGAAGTTTTTGGTCTCTATTTGAATAGAAAACTGTTACACCTTTAAAGGTCAGAGCCTTGAGAATGGGCTATCCTGTATATTTTTCTTTTTCTGCTACATTGTAAGGCATGTGGGACCTTCGTTCCCTGACCAGGGATTGAACCCACGCCACTTGCAGTGGAGGTGCAGAGTCCTAACACTGGACTGCCATGGAAGTCCCTCTAGGCAATATTCTTAACCTGTAGCAAAAGCAAAGGAATAAGAGGTGAAGGTAAAAGAGACAGATCCAATATGGAGTCAGATTTGTTTCCCTCTATTACAGTATCTTGTATTTATGAGTGTGGGTGGGAAACGGGCTGGGCAAAATCTGAATTTAAGCTCTGTGGTGGTTGTGTGGAATTTTATTATACTGTTGTGTCTATTTTTACATATGCTCAAAATTATCCATAAAAAAGTAAAAAAATATAAAGACTACAATATTCCTTTATGATATATATTAATTTAACTATTTATAGTAAGGCATTTCAGTGTTTTCCAATTTTAAATAACACTACTATATATACATTGATATTTCAATAGTTTTCTTGTGATTTCTATGAGTGGAATTACCAGGTCAAAGTGTGAAAATTTAAAAAGCTTTAGATATACACATAGTGTTAAATTTCTTGATGAAAAACTAGAAGAATTTTATTGGGTTTATAATTGTACTCATTGAGCATGGGGGAGATATTACACACTTTATTCTAAAATTTTGAATGAGACAAAGTTTATTACTATGTATATTATAGTAGACTTACATTTTCTAAGTGTTTTAATTCATTTTCTTTTTTGAGTGTTAGTAACAGTTCACCTGGAACTAATAGTTTTATAGAGAGTTTTCACGTCCAGTAAATGCTGTAATTCTCACAATAGCTTTTTGAACTATGAGTTCAGTTCAGTCACTCAGTGGTTTCTGCCTCTTTGTGACCCCGTGGATTGCAGCACGCTGGGCTTCCCTGGCCATCACCAACTCCTGCAGCTTGCTCAAACTCAGTGTCCATCGAGTTGGTGATACCGTCCAACCATCTCATCCTGTCACCCCCTTCTCCTCCTGCCTTCAATCTTTCCCAGCCTCAGGGTCTCTTCTTTTTTTGTGTACATGCTTTATTTGATAAAATACCATTAGATTATTCCTCAGGATAAGAGCAAAGATCATCCCCTGCAGAAACTTAGGATCTGTGTACAGCATTTTACAGAACAGAAGACAACACTTTAGCTGAAGCCTGCATGCCGACCAGAGAAGGTGTCATGAGCGGACTCAGCAAAGAAGGGAGTCAGGCAGGGAAGGGATGGCGCCTTCTGAATCAAACTCAGCCACCATCAGGGCAAGTCTTGACATGGTCATAGATTGGAGGCTGGTTTTGGAAGGATCGAGTACAGCACAGGGGTTCTGTGTGTCTTCAGAGCTGGACCCCAGGCTGAGGTGCCATTAGGTCAATGTCGCTCAAATTTCTGGCCAGCCAGACTCTTGCAGCAGAGTCCCAAATTGAGAATCAAGTTCCTCTGGAAGTCATTCCTGTCGGTGCCAAAGCAGTAGACACCCTGAAGCCAAGCTCCCAACGGTGTCTGGAATTTGGGGAGCTTCATTTGCTGAGCCCGCCGCAGTCACGCCAGCCCCACTGAAAGCCATAGCAGCACCTCCACTCTCTGTAAGAACTCTGTTCAGTTGCTCAGTCGTGTCTGACTCTTTGCGACCCCATGGACTACACAGCACGCCAGGTTTCTCGGTCCATCACTAACTCTTGGAGCCTACTCAAACTCATGTCGGTTGAGTCAGTGATACCATCCAACCATCTATCTCATCCTCTGTCGTGCCCTTCTCCTCCTGCCTTCAGTCTTTCCCAGCATCAGGGTCTTTTCAAATGAGTCAGTTCTTCGCATCAGGTGGCCAAAGTTTTGGAGTTTCAGCTTCAGCATCAGTCCTTCCAATGAATATGCAGCACTGATCTCCTTTAGAATGGACTGGTTGGATCTCCTTGCAGTCCAAGGGACTCTCAAGAGTCTTCTCCAACACCACAGTTCAAAAGCATCAATTCTTCAGCGCTCAGCTTTCTTTATGCCAACTCTCACATTCATACATGACGACTGGAAAAACCATAGCTTTGACTAGATGGACTTTTGTTGGCAAAGTAATGTCTCAGGTTTTAACTGTCCTGTCTAAGTTGTTCATAGCTTTTCCTCCAAGGAACAAGCGTCTTTTAATTTCACGGCTGCAGTCACCATCTGCAGTGATTTTGGAGGCCAGGAAAATTGTCTGTCACAGTTTCATTGTTTCCCCATCTATTTGCCATGAAGTGATGGGACCAGATGCTATGATCTTTGTTTTTTGAATGTTGAGTTTTAAGCCAGCTTTTTCACTGTCCTCTTTCACTTTCATCAGGAGGCTATTTAGTTCCTGTTTGCTTTCTGCCATAAAGGTGGTATCATCTGCATATTTGAGGTTATTGATATTTCTCCCGGCAATCTTGATTCCAGCTTGTGCTTCATCCACCTTGGCATTTCACATGATGTACCCTGCATATAAGTTAAATAAGCAGGGTGACAGTAAACAGCCTTGATGTCCTCCTTTCCCAACTTGGAACCAGTCTCTTGTTCCATGTCTGGTTCTGTTATTTCTTGACCTGTATACAGGCATCTCAGGTGGCAGGTAAGGTGGTCTGACATTCCTGTCTCTTGAAGAATATTCCAGTTTGTTGTGATACTCACAGTCAAAGGCTTTAGTGTAGTCAATGAAGCAGAAATAGATGTTTTTTTGAAATTCTCTTGCTTTTTCTATGATCAAGTGGATGTTGGCAATCTGATCTCTGGTTCCTGTGCCTTTTCTAAATCCAGCTTGAACATCTGGAAGTTCTTGATTCACGTACTTGTTGAAGTCTAGCTTGTAGAATTTTGAGTGTTACTTTGCTAGCGTGTGAGATGAGTCCAATTGTGTGGTTGTTTGAATATTCTTTGACATTGCCTTTCTTTGGGTTTGGAATGAAAACTGACCTTTTCCAGTCCTATGGCTACTGCTGAACTATGAATTACAGAAATTCAAAACAAAAAAGACTTTTTTCAAATTAATTACTGGTAATAATTTATGTTACCACTAGATGGCCCTCTCAGCAGGTACTTTTGAGCAAAAGTAGCTAGTTTATAGACATTTTGAAGTTCCTCTGTAGATCTTATTAACATACATTTTAATTGGATTTTAAAAATGGCTTATATCAGATTATGATAAGTTGTTTTACAAATAGTGAAGAAATTCAAGAGGGAATTTTTTGCAGTGGGTTTTGTTTTGTTTTCTTCCAAGAAGAAGAGAGCTTTAAACTAAATGGCGTTCAGTACCATACACATAATATATTTTCAGTAAATATTTTAAACCTTCATTAAAATTTATTGAGTTGAATTAGACTTCTCCATTTGCTTGTGGGAAAGATATTTGCCACTTTGCCAAAGCAAAAAAGCAATCTTTTCTGCTAAGTTTTTAAGTGATTTTATATAAATATAACTCTTTATCTCTGAGGATTTAATACACAGATAATGAAGTAAGTAAACTGATGGCTTGATGTGGAGCTATGGTTCCCTTGGTCAATTTTTTGTCCTAACAAAATTGAGCTCGGACACGACTGAGCGACTGAACTGAACGGAAGGGTCGGAATTATTCTACTGTGGTGTTCATGGTTCCTGTCTGGTGAGAAGTAGGAGTGAAATTGCTATATGTTATTAGTTTTATCATCTTAACTTTTACTATTTTGACCAGAAAATTAGAGCATCTTTGACTTTGGTCCTACTTGATCTCACATGTATGTTCTTCTGTTGATTTTTCACTCTTATTATATATATTAGTTTCGCTTTTATAATAACTATTTTGTTTTGCCCACTCTCCTAGCTTGAAATGAAAGCTATAGTTAATATTATCTGTACAACTGAAAAATCATTGTATTTCCCTAATTTCAGTATAAAGGGAAGTAGAAGGAAAGCAACTTATAATGTGTATTTCAATATGTAAGTACAGTTCAGTTCAGTCCAGTCACTCAGTTGTGTCCGACTCTTTGCGATCCCATGAGTCACAGCACGCCAGGCCTCCCTGTCCATCACCAGCTCCCGGAGTTCACTCATTCATGTCCATCAAGTCAGTGATGCCATCCAGCCATCTCATCCTCTGTCGACCCCTTCTCCTGCTCCCAATCCCTGGCAGCATCAGAGTCTTTTCCAATGAGTCAACTCTTTGCATGAGGTGGCCAAAGTGTTGGAGTTTCAGCTTTAGCATCAGTCCTTCCAATGAACACCCAGGACTGATCTTCAGAATGGACTGGTTGGATCTCCTTGCAGTCCAAGGGACTCTCAAGAGTCTTCTCCAACACCACAGTTCAAAAGCAGCAATTCTTTGGTGCTCAGCTTTCTCTATAGTCCAACTCTCACATCCATACATGACCACTGGAAAAACTGTAGCCTTGACTAGACGGACCTTTGTTGGCAAAGTAATGTCTGCTTTTGAATATGCTCTCTAGGTTGGTTATAACTTTTCTTCCAAGGAGTAAGCGTCTTTTAATGCTCAAAATTCTCCAAGCCAGGCTTCAGCAATACGTGAACTGTGAACTTCCTGATGTTCAAGCTGGTTTTAGAAAAGGCAGAGGAACCAGAGGTCAAATTGCCAATATCCATTGGATCATCGAAAAAGCAAGAGAGTTCCAAAAAACATCTATTTCTGCTTTATTGACTATGTCAAAGCCTTTGACTGTGTGGATCACAGTAAACTGTGGAAAATTCTGAAAGAGATGGGAATACCAGACCACCTGACCTGCCTCTTGAGAAACCTACATGCAGGCCAGGAAGCAACAGTTAGAACTGGACATGGAACAACAGACTGGTTCCAAATAGGAAAAGGAGTACGTCAAGGCTGTATACTGTCACCCTGCTTATTTAACTTATATGCAGAGTACATCATGAGAAAGGCTGGACTGGAAGAAACACAAGCTGGAATCAAGATTGCTGGGAGAAATATCAATAACCTCAGATATGCAGATGACACCACCCTTATGGCAGAAAGTGAGGAGGAGCTAAAAAGCCTCTTGTTGAAAGTGAAAGAGGAGAGTGANCTCTGCTTATTTAACTTATATGCAAAGTACATCACAAGAAACGCTGGGCTGGAAGAAGCACAAGCTGGAATCAAGATTGCCGGGAGAAATCTCAATAACCTCAGATATGCAGATGACACCACCCTATGGCAGAAAGTGAAGAGAAGCTATAAAAAGCCTCTTGATGAAAGTAAAAGAGGAGAGTGAAAAAATTGGCTTAAAGCTCAACATTCAGAAAACGAAGATCATGGCGTCTGGACCCATCACTTCATGGGAAATAGATGGGGAAACAGTGGAAACAGTGTCAGACTTTATTTTTTTTTTTGTTTTGTTTTTGGGCTCCAAAATCACTGTAGATGGTGATTGCAGCCATGAAATTAAAAGATGCTTACTAATTTTATTACCCTAGGTAAAAATTTAATAAGAAAGAAAAATCTGCTTCCAAAGTTCAAATAAAAATTATTTTTGTGTGATCTGTAGTTTCAGATTAACTATATCACAATCTTTTAAAGAGATAATTGAGAAATGACTTATTAATAAAAATAGAAGGGGAAAGAAGTCATGTCATAATATATAAATGGAGATGTTAAATTCATCTGTGTTTTGTTTAGATGTCCCTGGTAGATTTGGGAAAGAAGCTTTTAGAAGCGGCACGAGCAGGTCAAGATGATGAAGTTCGTATTTTGATGGCTAATGGAGCTCCTTTTACTACAGACTGGGTAAAGAATGATTTTAATGTTGTGGGTTTTTTTTTCCTTTCTTCTTGTTCTCACTTTTTGTTTTTCCAGTTAAAAGTTTAGTCAGTATTGTGTTTGTAAATGGTGAAAAGTAATTTTTTTCTTTGCAAATTTGTTTGCAGTTTTAGAATTATAGCTAGCTTTTTAAAGAGAATGGTTCCTATAGTTTTTTAAAAAAAATATTGGACAACCTTATCTAAATATTCTGTCCAACCATGTGTTTTTCCTTAAATTATGGATTTCGGTAATGTAGGATGAATGTAAAAGGTAGCTGTTTGAGATTTAATTTAAAGGCCTTATAAATAGTACAGGTAGAATTTATAATTCAGAAAAAACAAATTTGGTGTTAACGTTATAATTGATTCTAAAAAGTAAAAATGTTTGCATTTCAATTGATACTTGTGAAAATATTACAAACATGACCCAGAAGGAAGAAAGATATGGGAAGGAGTTCTTAGTAATTATAGAAGGCAATTGTAAAGAAGATAAAAACCATAACTATTCAATTCTGCAGGTAAATCAAAAAGAATGTTCTTGGTAGTATAGAGGGTTAAGAATCTGGATTAATTCTCCCACTGGTAACGACTAAAAATTCCAAAGTTTTGATTTTGTTGTTCTTAGCTTACTTGTTCCATGTTCTTTTTAATTTTTTATTCAGATCAAATTTTTTTATTATGGAAAATTTCAAACACATTAACCCCTACATACCCTTCAAAAATTATCAAACCAAATGAGTCTTATTTTCTTTATAGTCCCATTTGCTTTCTTTATTTTGTATTATTTTAAAGTAAATTTCAGGAACCATTTTCTTTCATCCATAGATTTCAGCACCTGTCTTTAAAAGATAAAGATTTTTTGACTGAATATTAAAAAAAAAATGGCTAGTGCACAAATGAGTTAGACAGGGATTATCAACCTATAATTCTCCCACTGGTAACGACTAAAAATTCCAAAGTTTTGATTTTGTTGTTCTTAGCTTACTTGTTCCATGTTCTTTTTAATTTTTTATTCAGATCAAATTTTTTTATTATGGAAAATTTCAAACACATTAACCCCTACATACCCTTCAAAAATTATCAAACCAAATGAGTCTTATTTTCTTTATAGTCCCATTTGCTTTCTTTATTTTGTATTATTTTAAAGTAAATTTCAGGAACCATTTTCTTTCATCCATAGATTTCAGCACCTGTCTTTAAAAGATAAAGATTTTTTGACTGAATATTAAAAAAAAAATGGCTAGTGCACAAATGAGTTAGACAGGGATTATCAACCTGTAAAACCAAGCGAAGGCCAGAGCCAGAGAAATTCCCCGCTTAGAACATTTGCCGACTCAGCACATTTATTTGCTTGTTGGTTTTCCCACCTCCCTGGCATAGGTGACTTTAGAGGAAGATGTGAGACTGCTCACACAGAGAAGTCTTATAGAGATCCTTTCCTCATATACTGGAATCCCAGAGAGATGTACCTTCATGGTAAGGGTAAACCAGAAATACCCCTTCCTTCCTCTTGCCTGCCCTTGCCCTCTTGTTGGATACTGCAAGACAAATCAACTGGCCTTATCTAAGTATCAAATGGAGAGAGGAAAATTTTTGTTGATGTGAATTTGGAGTCAAACATTTGTGGCCTTAAGTCATAAATACTTATATATTCTGCAAAACCATGAAGTGAAAAATGAATTTAAAGTGATCTTTGGACTAGAAGTTTCCCCAGGTTTCTGACATGAGCAAATGAATATTCTTTCTGGAGGGACCTACTTCATCCCAGGCTTTATATCCACAAATGAAATTCCACGGAAAATGAATGGTCAGAAATAATTGAAGACACAGGGACACAAACCAACTTGGATAATAACCCACTGGAACAACTGATAGCATTAAGCAGACTTATAAGGACTGTAGATAAAATTTTAATAACAGATGAGGAGCAGCTGAAGAGAAAATTAGTAAATAAAAATCATCCACAGTGCAGCACAGAGAAAAACAGAAAATATGAATGATGTCAGCAGTCATGAAGGCTAATGTGTGAGAAAGTCTAACATATATCTGATCATAAATCTACAAGGAGAGTAAGAATAGGGATGAAATTATTTTTAAAAGATAATGGTTTAATTTTCCAAGACTGGTGAAAGATGGTAGCTCACAGATTCAAGTAACCCAGTAAATCTCCAGCAGGATCAATAAAAACAGTACACATCTAGACACATCATAGTGATCCTGTAGTACATCAAGACAAAAAAAAGCCTTCGAAACACCAGTGAGGTATAGCCTCACACCTGTTAGAATGGCTGTCATCAAATACAATCTACACATAAATGTTGGCAAGAATGTGGAGAAAAGGAAATTCTTGTGCACTGTTGCTGGGGAAGTAAACTGGTGCAGTCACTATGGAAAATGGTGTGGAGATTCCTCAAAGAATTAAAAACAGAACTATCTAGCAGTTCCACTAGTATCATACTGCTAATGTGATCTAGCAGTTCCACTCCTGGGTATCTTATCTGGAAAAAATGAAAACTCTCAATTTGAAGAGCTGCATGCACCCCAGTGTCATAGCAGTGCTATTTATAATAGCTAAGATATAAAGGAAATCTGAGTGTCTACCCACACAAAAATGGATACAGAAGATGTGGAATATTACTCAGCTATAAAAGAGAATGAGATTCTGCCATTTGTAGCAACGTAAGTTAGAGAAAGACAAATAGTGTATGAGCCCACTTGTTTGTGGAATCTGTAAATATATATAGCAAAATAGAAACTGGACTCACTGATATAGAAACAAACTAGTGGGGGCAGAGAAGCCAGGAGGGACAAAATAGGATATAGGATTAAGAGATACAAACTACTATGTATAAAATAGATATGCAGCAAAGATATATTGTATAACACAAGGAATTGTAGCCATTATTTTATAATAACTTTTGGTGAAGTATAATCTAGAATTACTGAATCACTATGCTATATACCTGAAACTAATATAATACTGTAAATCAGTTATACTTCCATAAAAAAAAATAACCTTGAAAGAACACAAAAAAACCTTAAGAAAAATTAATGTCAATAATACACAGAAATTCCCATGACAGTAATGACAAAGGAGATAGGGCAAGTGGCTTGATATGGTACTTTATTAAAGAGAAAGTTTAAATGATCAATAAACATGAAAAGATGCTCAGCTACATTAAAATTGGGCAAATGCAAAGTAAAATCATGAAATACTATTGCATATTCACCAGATTAGCAAAAACAAAATTAAGTCTGGCAGTACCAGCTCTTGGTGAGGAGATTCATATATTGATACAAACATTTTGGAGGACAGTTTGGCAGTACCTTGTAAGTCTGAATATGTACCTGCCCTAAGGAATAGCTATTGAACTTCAAAGAATATTCCCAAAGAAAACTCTTATTCATATACTTGAGACATGTATAAGACTAGTTTTAGTAGCAGCATTATTCATAATAACAAAAAACTGGAAATTTTAATGTTTAGCAATAGATTGGTTAAATTAATTGTGGCTTATTCATTTGGTAGAAAGTTACAAAGGAGAGAAAATTAGTGAACCGCACTTAAATCATCAACATGGGTGAATCTTAGGATGTTAAGCAAAGGAAGGCAAGTCTCAGGGAAATACATGAAATGTGATTCTATTTAAGTAAAGCTCAGCAGGCAGAACCAAAGTATATTACTTGGAGATATATAGTAATAAAAAAAAAAAGGCAAAGTAAAACAATGCTTATCCCAAGTTCAGGGATTGAGGGAAGGGTTTTTTAGGGAGTGGCATGTAGAAAGATTTTTAAATTTTGGTGATGTTTTATTTCTAGACTGTGATGGTGGTTTACCTTATTTTTTCCCTTCAAACTACATATATGTATGAATATATATGTATTTTTTGTATCATCAACCAAAAAGGTAAGGTCTCAAGAGGAAAAAATAAAATAAGTAAGCTCTCATACTAAGTAGAGCTCATGGCTGCTAAATGGGCTGCTGAGATACTTATTAAATATTAGAATATAAGAGTATAGAAAGGGTCAGTTTAAGAAACAGAATATGGAGAACAAAAAGACTGTTTAAGAATCTTCTTTGATCTGCTGGAATGACCATCCCTTAAAAATATAAGGCTTTTAATGGTAATAAAATAAGTATTCCAAGATTTCCATTTTTACCATGTATTAAGAGCACATGCCTAGCTTTGTATTATGACTCTTGCTGTGTGACTTCAGGCATGTTAATAACCTCTTTGTGCTTAGTTTCTTTTACTGCCAAATGAGGATAGTAATAGTACCTATGTTATAAGGAGACTGAATGAGATAATAAGTGTAAAGGCCTTAGAATAGTGCTTGCTATGGAAACAGAAGCCTTAGTTGCTATTATTACTGTAGTGGTGTTAGCAAATCATGTGTTCTAGTGAACTATCTTGGTTCTTTAAAATGAATGCCTTGATAATCATAGAGTTATAGGGACTTTCTGTGCTTCTAAATGCTTGGGATATAATTCTAATTTTGACCTATTAAAAATTATACCTCTGATAAAGCTCTTCTTCACATATTAGTATGTATTTCCCCTGTATGAATGTTGTGTTAATGTAGTGACTGGCCACATGCAATCAATTTCAGGAGAACTGGGCTCTGTTTCGGTTCTTTTTCAAAAAAAATTTTATTGACACATATAGTTGGTGATGGACAGGGAGGCCTGGCATGCTGCAATTCATGGCATCGCAGAGTCGGACACGACTGAGCGACTGAACTGAACTGAATAGTTGATTTACAGTGTTGTGTTAGTTTCTGCTCTGAATTTTGGATCTGTCTTAACCCACCTTTGGTAATGCACCTCAGATCAGATTTTTCCCTTGAAAAATGACTGTATGAACTCCTTTAAAAAGATAACTGAGATGCTGTAATTCCTATGAAACAGTTTAATGTAAAGATATACACTAACATTTATTTGATATGAGTTTCATAGATGAAAAGAAGTTTTGTGTGAGTAGGGAAAATATCCTAGTACTCAAAAATTTCTCAAACTCTAATTGCTGATGAAATTTTGTTTAGACTATTTGATAAAAAAATAAAACATTTGAATTAAATGAAATATTGACTTTTCTTCCTCACTGAGAAGCGAATGGGACTTCTTGAAGGTTCCTTTGAAGAGACTGTGATCAGCAAAAATTACTCCTTTTCAGTTTTGAGTTACTGTTGTTAACATTTGATAAAAAAATAATCTGTTTGCTCTGTGGACACAATATATAAAATAGAAGGTAGAAATAGAATTATATTCAAAAATGACTATACATGTGGGTTTTTTTTTTCTTGTGGTGTAGCTGGGAACTTCTCCACTTCATCTGGCAGCGCAGTATGGACATTATTCCACCACAGAAGTACTGCTCCGAGCTGGCGTAAGCAGAGATGCCAGAACCAAAGTGGACCGAACGCCACTGCATATGGCTGCCTCTGAGGGCCACGCCAGCATAGTCGAAGTTTTGCTTAAGGTATGTGTTCTCTTTTTGTACTCTGCGTTTGAAAGTCAGCCCACAAAGGTTTATGAAACCGCAGTGGTTTTGTAAGAGGGAGAAGGGAGCTAGTTTTGTTACTGGCCAGGGTCCTTGGACTCCTTAATCAATAAAGTTAGTAAGAGATCAGACAAGAAATTCAGGCAGGGCTTTTTAGGGACTTGTGCTTCAGCATGAGGGAGTAAAAACAGGTAACAGATTCTCTTGCTCATTCTCTGAGGAGGGAGAAGCTGGTCCCTTAAATAGGGTGAGGGTAGGGGCCCATCCAGCCATTAGGTAGGAGGGGTTGCTTGAGTGGTCTGCCCTCCCCCTTGGTGGAGCTGTGTACAGTACCCAGCTTTTGCTCCCAACACCTCAGAAGTGGCAGTTGGGATTTTGGTCATTTTGTATTTAATGTTCATAATTTGCCCCAGTCGCACATGCAGTTATTTAGTCCCCTATGGTTTCTCTGTATTCTGTTGCTAGAGGAGATACTTGTCCAGATGTAGGCACTGCAGCAAAGGGTCTTAGGTCCCAGCTGTCTCAGTTTGATTGAATGTCTGCCTTTTCTATGCCTGTTATCTCACTTTTTGTGTGTAAGCATTCATTTAAATGAAAGTTTTCTTAAAGTTTTATTTTGTGGGGGGGAAAAACTTGTGTGTATGTTTTTAGTTAAGTCAGACAGTTGATTTCTTAGATCTTGGTCTTTGCTATGGTCAGCGACCCATAACTTTGTCTTACTCAAAACATTTTAACTGTACATTGAAGGGAATGTTAGTTTGGATAATTAACAAACAAACTAGTATGGATAGGGCTTTTGCTTTAATCATCTAAATGCCAAAGAGAAAGTTCTGAAACAGAGAGTGTTAGATGTAGATATTCTTAATCTTTTTTATTCTAGCCTCTAGATCAACTTATCTAAAAAACATACAGTGTAAGCCATAAATACAAGTCACATGTAACTCTAGATTTTCTATTAACTACATTTAAAAAGTAAAAAAATGTTTTTCCTATTATATTTTATTTAACTCAGTATATATAAAAATTATTTCAATATGAATCAGTATAAAATTATTACTGAGATGTTTTTCATCCTTTTTTTGGTGTGATGTCTTTGAATTCCTGTGTATTTATATGCATAGCATCTGTATTCAGCTACATATGTCTAGTGACTACCATTATGAATAGTGTACCTCTAGAAAGATCCCTATTAATTCATTATATTGCACTGGTTTTGAAAGCAAAGGATATTTTTGTGTAAATAAGGGGCTGGAGGGTTTTGGAGGAAGCCATATAGTTTTCCTTCACTCCTTATGCCATTTTAGCCCTTCATGCTCATGACTGGGTGGCTGAAAAAATAATTGCTGTATTCCTGAGAAATTAGAAAGAAGGTAGTTGGGAAGGCTAACATGATAGGAAACTAACTAACTAACAGATGTATGGTGATTCTGGGAACAGGTAGATTATTCAGCACACAGAAATAAGAGTTGATCATGTTAGTAGCAAATTCTTGGTTTAAAGCACAGTGGTTAATATTTTCATATCAGAACTTTTTTATATTTCATATTTTATAAATTTCTTATTTTGAATTTTTATAGCATGGTGCTGATGTTAATGCAAAGGACATGTTGAAGATGACAGCTTTACACTGGGCCACGGAACACAATCATCAAGAGGTGGTGGAACTTCTAATCAAATATGGTGCTGATGTACACACGCAAAGTAAATTCTGTAAAACTGCATTTGATATTTCAATAGACAATGGAAATGAAGATTTAGCAGAGATACTACAGGTAACTTTAGCTTTAACTTATGAAGATAAAAAAGAAAATAATAAAGATCTCTGTCATATGAATGATTTAACTATTTAGCTTATAGGTTTTTTTTTTTAATTTATTTTTTAATTGAAGTATAGTTGCTTTACATAATTTTGTTTTCTGTCAAATCTCAACATGAGTCAGCCGTAGATATACAGATATCCCCTCCCTTTTGAACCTCCCTCCCATCTCCCTCCCCATCCCACCCTTCTGGGTTGACACAGAGCCCCTGTTTGAATTTCCTGAGCCATACAGCAAATTCCCGTTGGCTATCTATTTTACATATGGTAATGTAAGTTTCCATGTTACTCTTGCCATACATCTCACCCTCTCTTCCTCTCTCCCCATGTCCATAAGTCTTTCTCTATGTCTGTTTCTCCACTGCTGTCCAGTAAATAAATTCTTCAGAACCATTTTTTTAGATTCCATATATGTGTGTTAGAATATATTTATCTTTCTCTTTCTGACTCACTTCACTCTGTATAATAGGTTCTAGGTTCATCCACCTCATCAGAACTGACTCAAATTTTTTTCTTTTTATGGCTGAGTGATATTCCATTGTGTATATGTACCATAACTTCTTTATCCATTCATCTGTCAATGGGCATCTAGCTTGCTTCTATGTTCTAGCTATTGAAAATAGTGTTGCAGTGAACAACAGGATAGATTTTTCTTTTTTGACCCTGGTTTCCTCAGGGTATTATTTAGCATATAGTTTTTCATTTTGGACATTATTTTGGACAGACCTATTCCTCTCTCACTTCCTTTTTGTTCATTACTGTTTATTTTCCTAATTATAAGACCATAGTCTTTGCATGTAACATTAGAAGATTAGATAAAATGATGACTTTCAGTGTTTTTAAGGTTCTGAATTCCCTTCTAGACATTTTATTCTATTAATTATTTTGTTGCATGTTTGGATACCATATCATTTTTCAACTCTGTTGTCCTCCCACTGAAGTTTTTTTAAGTAACTATAATAGTGTCCCCTTGGTGAGTAATAGTCTTCATCAGTCTGATTGGTTTATTTTTTCACCATCCTCAAAAAAGTCTGTTTATGAACACAGTTATTTATGGCTTTTTGACAAGTTTTCCTAATAACCAGCGTTACTTCTCTTTTCTTTAACTAGACAACATTGATGTAAATTATCTTCTTTACTTACTGCTTCTTGTTCTTCTTCCCAGTAGAGCTCTTCTATAAGACCATATAAGTCTTTTGAACTTCACCTAGTTACTTAAAATAAGTTGTGTATTCAGGGAAATAAACACATGCTGTGCTGCTTTCAATTTTTTTTTCTTCTGACTGCAGTTTGGGGCCTAGAATTGAGGATGGAAAACAATTGGGAAGGATGTGCTTTATATAGGTAGTGTTAAAATATTGCAAACATAGTAGAGAACATAATTTTGATTTAAATAATTTGTTTTCTATAACTACAGGGCAGCAGAATATCTTTCAGTTGTAATACATATATATATATATATATATTTTTTTTTTTTTTTTTTTTTTTTTTTTCCTTTCCCCTCCGCACAGCTTGCAAGATCTTAGTTCCCTAACCAAGAGTTGAACCTACACCCTTAGCATTGAAAGCACAGAGTCCTAAGCACTGGCCCACCAGGGAATTCCCTCAACTGTGTTCTGTAAAAGTCTCTCAGATACTAATTTCTCCTCACATGGGATTTTTGCTGCTTTATCTAATGAGGAAAATTAGGATATAAATCCATACCTATGATTTACTTCTGTACTTTCAATAGACCATAAACAAAGCTTTCCATTTGTATTATATAATTCTTCTTAGATTACAGAATGTTCCTTTATATTTGTGTTTGTATAATATTAAAAGTCTGTGCTGTATGTTCTGTAATTCTGAAAAACAGCTCTGGTAATTTGTTGCCTAGATTGCTATGCAGAACCAAATCAACACAAACCCAGAGAGTCCCGACACTGTGACGATACATGCTGCCACACCGCAGTTTATCATTGGACCTGGAGGGGTGGTGAACCTAACAGGTCTGGTATCTTCAGAAAATTCATCCAAGGCAACAGGTATTGAGATGCATATAGGATAGCTGTTGGGATTTTATGCTTTAGTCAGTATACATCCTTTTAAGAAAGGACTGTTGGAGAATAAGGGTAAGATTATATTAGCCACCTTGGTTTTCTTTCTTATAATTGACAAAAATCAAACTTTTATGAGAAAAATAATCTAAAGAAAGGTGATATTGCAAAACATACAATATGACCTTTCAAAAGCGAATGGTATCCAAGCTTGTTTCACAAAACTACTATTATCTAAGCTTCATTTAACAGTTGAATAAAGTAAAGTAGTTTGTCAGAAAAATGCACTAGATTAAATTCCTTAAAGATTCAAACCTGTTTTCTCCTTTCTTGTAGATGAAACGGGTGGTCTGCTGTTCAGTTTGGAAACTCCTCTACATCAGTATTAGCTACATTAGCTGCCTTAGCTGAAGCATCTGCTCCATTGTCCAATTCTTCTGAAACTCCAGGTTAGAAAAATAAGTCAAAAATGTGTACATCAGAAGTTGGAGATTCAAATATTGACAAAGGCCAGGAAGACAATTTAAAAGGTGAAAGGGGGTAGGGTTGAGTTTATGGCCATTTGAGAAGAGTTGGGCCGGGTGAGGGTGCACGCTTACCAGCTCAGCTGATTTTATTAGATGTTCGGTCCGTGTCACCAGGTTCTGTTTTTTTCATGGGAAGCTGAAAATCTGGGTTTTAAAAGGATATAAAATTTCGGCAATCAATTAAAGTTAATGATAATTAGAAACAAACTTGTATGGTTCACGGGAAACATATCTGCTTACCCAGTTTAGCTTTGTTTTACTAGTCGGTGACTTTGTGTCAAAAGTAGATAGATATATATGAACTTGCTGTCTTTCTCATAACTTTAAAATTTTGGCAGTTCTATTAGAATGAGATAAAATCTTAATGACTGAAAAAACTAGGAAGTAGCATACCCACAACCACCGTTATAGGGTAACCTGGGGTTAAATGATTACAGACAATATTAATAGCCAATTTAGATAAGGTTTACCTTATATTATATTATAAGGTTTACCTTATTATATTCGGTGGGCCAAAAAGTTTGTTTGGATGTTATGGAAAAACCCAAAAGAACTTTTTAGCCAACCCAATACTTAACTAAACTATTTCTTGCTATAATTATGTAAGTGAAATTTTTTTTCTTAATTAAAGAATTAAAAAAAACTCCACAAAATTATTTTTCTTACTGTCATTTAAGCCACTATATTTGGACAGTGCTTATGAAAGTAAAGAATAATTTGTTGTTTTTCATTATTTAAATTAATTTTTTTTTAAAATGTGACTAATAATAATAACAACAACAGTTCACTGCATGTTTACTGAGTGTGCTTTCAGTTCAGTTTCGTTTGGTGTGTGCTTTGCACGTGACAAACATTTTATTTACGATCTCATTTAATCTTCACCAAAAAGACTGAAGATAGATATTACTGGATTTGTGTCTTTAAGGTGATGATTGGAGGATGTATTTTTTAGGGAGGGAGTACTTATCTCTCTCCTTTCTCTCTCTCTCCCCCTCCTTACCTCCCTCCCTTCCCTTCTCCCCACACCTCCACCCCCAACTAGTGATAGTAATCATTTCTTCATTCTCCAGCTTCTTTAACATTGTAATCAGTGTTTGAATCTAAACCTTTGTATTTGGGAATCTGAAGATTTTTCTGAATCCCCTTTTCTCATTAGTAGCTTACGTGCATCATCCTACTGACGTGTGGCTTTTATGAGCTATGCCAAAGGATCTCTTCAGAACCTCTGTAATTGCAAAAGCATATCAGAGTTAATTTCATTGGCGGCTTTCTGTTTGATTAAACTTGTAAATTTTTTTGCCTTTATTAAAGTACATATCACTGTAAATGAATCCTTTCTTCAGAGTCAGCTGGAAGTTTTGGCATTTAGACGTTTGGCTCCATGAATTGGTCATAACGACTTTTCTTCAACCTTTGAAAATGTTATGTGTGGTCTAGTCTGAGAGAATTGGTAATAATGGTTGACTTCTATTGCATGTGACTTACAATCTTCTATGAACAGAATAATTTTTCATTTCACTGCTACATCATAGTGGGATCTTTCTGAAGATATTTTAAGAGTTTGAATTAAGTTTAAGTTCAGGTGAGTACGTTGACACCAGTGGAAACAACTCAGCTGAGGTGTGTAATCACATAAAGAAATACCTTCTCACAGGTTGGTTTGCACATGCTCAGTCAAGTTATTTCTCTGCCTCTTGGCTGTCTAGTTTCTGTTGATATCAGTTGACAGACTCATTCTAATTTAGACATGTTGTATGATTTTTCAAGGACATCTCAGGATCTGGGAAATTAACTAATACTTCCATTTATATATGATGAAATTGAGGTTTTGTGAAGGTTGGATAGTTTTGCACAAAGTAGCAAGGTATTTAGTAATGAAAGGAAGTTTGTGCTCAAGGTCTGACTTATTCCTAAGTTGTGTGTCTGTGACTACTAAATACACTGTTTCCTCTATGCAGTTTCTTCAGGTTATAATTTGGTTTGTGGTAAGAATAAATATTTGTAATTATCACTACTTTTACTTCTGAGGTATATCTGTTGAAACAGTCTGTTGAAATAAATGTGTTCCTTTTTGCCCTTTTCAAATGGCTGAAGAACAAAATATAAGAACCCTCAGTACACTAATTGGTACTGCTCAGATTCGTTCCTTTTACTGGTGCTAAGTAGTACAGTAAACATGTCTTCTGATACTATATAACCAGACTGTAGCAGCAACTGAACTGCATTTGAAATAGAGGCTAGCTGGCATATATGGTCCTATATATAGAAAATTGGTGCTTATGATAATCTGGGAAACCATGCTGTTTCATTTTGACTATGGCTTTAAAACATTTTTTCATGATTATGTTACAAACATCTTTGATGTACAAAACAAATCTTAATGTGAGTTGAATGGGAACATTATAAAGGAAATCAGTCTAGTATAATGCTTTCACTGTGAAACCCAATGATACCTCCGTCTTCTTGATGTTACAAGCAAATATAACTTCGGATTGCCAATGTTTGATTAGAGTCTGTTACTAAATTACTTCCTTATTAGTATTTTTATGTAAATATTTCCAGTTTTTTTCTTTCCTCATAAACCTTTGTTTTGCTAAACATTTAACTTGTTTGATTAAAATTTTAATCTCCATGCATAATTTTCATAATTCTTTGTCTAATAGAAGTACAAAAAAGTAATTCAGTAAGTTTCATTATACCCTGATGAGTTTGGTGCTAATGTTCATTTTTATTAAATTGGTTTTTTGAGAATTTTTGTTTCAGTTCCTGAGTCCATAGGCCTATGCTAATTTTCATAGCTATATTAAACAATTACTAGTGGAGAAGACAATGACAACCCACTCCAGTACTCCAGCCTGGAGAATCCCATGGACGGAGGAGCCTGGTGGCTGCAGTCCATGGGGTCACTAAGAGTTGGACACGACTGAGTGACTTCATTTTCACTTTTCACTTTCATGCATTGGAGAAGGAAATGGCAACCCACCCCAGTGCTCTTGCCTGGAGAATCCCAGGGACGGGGGAGCCTGGTGGGCTACCATCTATGGGGTTGCACAGGGTCAGACTCAACTGAAGTGACTTAGCAGCAGCAGCAACAGCAGCTCTATTTTGGTACAGGTGAGGCCAAAAAAAGATGATGAAACAATTGATGTAAGTCATAAATTTAATTTGGCATCCTCCTGTGATGCAGGAGGCCTGGGTTCGATTCCTGGGTTGGGAAGATCCCCTGGAGAAGGAAATGGTTACCCACTCCAGTATTTTTGCCTGGAGAATCCCATAGACAGAGGAGCCTGGTGGGCTACAGACCACCGGTTGCAAAGAGTCAGACACAACCAAGTGACTAACAGTTTCACTTTTGATGGGTCATATGTACAGGGTTCTTGCTATGAGCTTGTCATTGTGCTGAGTGCTTTGCTTGCATTATTTGCATTATGTCATTTTGTTGTCACAATAGTCATCTGAATTAATCTACTGTCATTGACCGTGAGGCTTAGTTTTCAGCTTCAAGGTTTCAGAAATATTTTATTATTACATCCTGAGTTAATATAAAGGACTACTCTCTCAGCAAATTCATGAGAAAGTGATACATCAATCAAAATGCTAAAAAGTTATTTATTTTTAACTTCTTTTTAAGGGAGGATATAACTGTCTTTTGATACATGAAATTAGCTCATTTTGGAAATAAATCAGTGAAAAAATTTCTAGCCTCTAATAAAAGTATCAGAGCTTCCCTTGGGGTTCAGTGGTAAAGAGCTTGCCTGCCAAGCAGGATATGAGGGTTCAGTCTCTGGAATGGGAAGATCAACTGGAGAAGGAAATGGCAAGCCACTCCAGTATTCTTGCCTGGGAAGTCCCATGGACAGAGGAGCCTGGTGGGCTACAGTCCATGGGGTGGCAAAAGAGTTGGAAATGCTTGGCAACTAAACAACAACGACAAAAAGTATGCATCCACAGTGTACAAAACACTTGTTTAAAACATCCTTTATAGGAACTTCCCTGGTGGTCCAGTGGCTAAGACTCTGCTCTTCTAATGCAGGGGACGTGAGTTTGATACTTGGTTGGGGAATTAAGATCCCATGTGCCCTGT
The DNA here is from genome assembly GCA_006408695.1 of Aepyceros melampus. Lineage (NCBI taxonomy): Eukaryota > Metazoa > Chordata > Mammalia > Artiodactyla > Bovidae > Aepyceros > Aepyceros melampus. The sequence goes on along the minus strand of SJXQ01002156.1, from coordinate 441,421 downwards.
GGGGGGTTCAAAAATTTTTTTTAAAAATCAAAAAAATAAGTAAAACATCCTTCATAATGTTGGAATGGGATAATTCAGGAGAAATATCAGGCAACTCAAACATTAATAGTTGTCATTTTCTATTTTTAATACTAGTAGAATTTTTTCTTGGAGATAGTTGGAAATGATCTTATTAATTTATGTACCCAATGATTAGAAGGCTGTATTCCTTTAAATATTCTGTGATTCAAGTTTTCTACTAATTTAAACTCTCAGTTGTATAGTTTGAATTAATATGATAATATCATAAGAGCAGCTTTCTTAAATTTTGTGTGAATCAGAGTCACCTTCTCAATAATTCATTTGCCCCAGTTCCTTCCCAGTGGATTCTGATTCAGTAGGGTTAAGGTGAGGCCCTGACATCTATATTTTTAATGTGTTCTCAAAAGTGACTGATGGCACCCAAAATTTAAGAATTTGACACAAATTATAAAATATCTATTTCTTACTACTAATAAGTTAGATATAAAAATTATCTAAAGATTGTGAGTATACTACAGCAAAGATTTGCTTGAATAATATATATTTCTTATTTCATTTTTATGTGTAATGTAATATTTATTCAACTCTTTATGGGGTGCATAGGTGAATCTCTACTAAGGAAAAGATGTAGGAGAGAGAAATGGCTTTCTTAATAGCTTTAATAGTTGAGTATACTGCTACTTTGGTATAAGAAGATGAAAGAAAAACTGTACAAAAAAACAATAAAAAAGGTCTTCATGACCCAGATAATCATGATGGTGTGATCACTCACTTAGAGCCAGATATCCTGGAATCCAAAGTCAAGTGGGCTTTAGGAAGTATCACTTGAACAAAGCTAGTGGAGGTGATGGAATTCCAGTTGACCTATTTCAAATCCTAAAAGATGATGCTGTGAAAGTGCTGCACTCAATATGCCAGCAAATCTGGAAAACTCAGCAGTGGCCACAGGACTGGAAAAGATCAGTTTTCATTCCAATTCCAAAGAAAGGCAGTGCCAAAAAATGCTCATACTGCTGCACAATTGCACTCATATCACATGCTAGCAAAATAATACTCAAAATTCTCTAAGCCAGGCTTCAACAATATGTGAACTGTGAACTTCCAGATGTTCAAGCTGGATTTAGAAAAGGCAGAGGAATGAGAGATCAAATTGCCAACATCTGTTGGATCATTGAAAAAGCAAGAGAGTTCCAGAAAAACATCTGCTTTATTGACTACACCAAAGCCATTGACTGTGTGGATCACTACAAACTGTGGGAAATTCTTGAAGAGAAGGGAATACCAGACCACCTGATCTGCCTCCTGAGAAATATGTATGCAGGTCAGGAAGCAACAGTTAGAACTGGACGTGGAACAACAGTTCAGTTCAGTCATTCAGTCATGTCCGACTCTTTGGAACCCCATGGACTGCAGCACGCCAGCCTCCCTGTCTATCACTAACTCCCAGAGTTTACTCAAATTCATGTCCATTGAGTCGGTAATGCCATCCAGCCATCTCATCCTCTGTCATCCCCTTCTCCTCCCACATTCAATCTTTCCCAGCATCAGGATCTTTTCAAATGAGTCAGTTCTTTGCATCAGGTGGCCAAAGTATTGGAGTTTCAGCTTCACCATCAGTCCTTCTACTGAATATCCTTTAAGATGGACTGGTTGGATCTCCTTGCAGTCCAAAGGACTTTCAAGAATCTTCTCCAACACCACAGTTCAAAAGCATCAGTTCTTCGGTGCTCAGCTTTATTTATAGTCCAACTCTTGTATCCATACATGACTACTGGAGAAACCATAGTTTTGACTAGTCGGACCTTTGTTGACAAAGTAATGTCTCGGCTTTTTAATATGCTCTCTAGAATCAGTCCTTCTACTGAATATCCTTTAAGATGGACTGGTTGGATCTCCTTGCAGTCCAAAGGACTTTCAAGAATCTTCTCCAACACCACAGTTCAAAAGCATCAGTTCTTCGGTGCTCAGCTTTATTTATAGTCCAACTCTTGTATCCATACATGACTACTGGAGAAACCATAGTTTTGACTAGTCGGACCTTTGTTGACAAAGTAATGTCTCGGCTTTTTAATATGCTCTCAGATTGGTCATAACTTTTCTTTCAAAGAGTAAGTGTCTTTTAATTTCATGGCTGCAGTCACCATCTGCAGTGATTTTGGAGCCTCCCAAAATAAAGTCTGACACTGTTTCCACTGTTTCTCCATCTATTTCCCATGAAGTGATGGGACCAGATGCCATGATCTTTGTTTTCTGAATGTTGAGTTTTAAGCCAACTTTTTCACTCTCCTTTTTCACTTTCATCAAGAGGCTCTTTAGTTTTTCACTTTGTGCCATAAGGGTGGTGTCATGTGCATATCTGAGGTTATTGATATTGCTTCATTCAGCCCAGTGTTTCTCATGATGTACTCTTCATAAGTTAAATAAGCAGGGTGAATATACAGCCTTGACGTACTCATTTCCTGATTTGGAACCAGTCTGTTGTTCCATGTCCAGTTCTAACTGTTGGTTCCTGATCTTCGTACTGATTTCTCAAGAGGCAGGTCAAGTGGTCTGATATTCCCATCTCTTTCAGAATTTCCAGTTTGTTGTGGCATCACAGACTCAATGGACGGAGTCTGAGTGAACTCCGGGAGTTGGTGATGGACAGGGAGGCCTGGCATACTGCGATTCATGGGGTCGCAAAGAGTCGGACACGACTGTGCGACTGAACTGAACTGAACTGAACTGAACTGTGGTCCACACAGTCAAAGGCTTTGGCATAGTCAATAAAGCAGAAGTAGATGTTATTCTGGAGCTCTTGCTTTTTTGATGATACAACAGATGTTGACAATTTGATCTCTGGTTCCTCTGCCTTTTCTAAGTCCAGCATGGGCATCTGGAGGTTCATGGTTCACATATTGTTGAAGCCTGGCTTGGAGAATTTTGAGCATTACTTGAGTAGTGTGTGAAATGAGTGCAATTATGCCATAGTTTGAGCATTCTTGGCATTGCCTTTCTTTGGGATTGGAATGAATGAAAACTGACCTTTTCCAGTTTTGTGGGCACTGCTGAGTTTTCCAGATTTGCTAGCATATTGAGTTAAGCACTTTCACAGCATCATCTTTTAGGATTTGAAATAGGTCAACTGGAATTCCATCACCTCCACTAGCTTTGTTGGTTGTGATGCTTCCTAAGGCCCTCTGACTTTGCATTTCAGGATGTCTGGCTCTAGGTGAGTGATCACACCATCTTGATTATCTGGGTTGTGAAGATATTTTTTGTATAGTTCCTCTGTGTATTCTTGGACTGCAAGGAGATCCAACCAGTCCATCCTAAAGGAAATCAGTCTGGAATATTCATTGGAAGGACTGATGCTGAAGCTGAAACTCCAATACTTTGACCACCTGATGCGAAGAACTGATTCATTTAAAAAGACCCTGATGCTGGGAAAGATTGAAGGCGGGAGGTGAAGTGGATGGCAGAGGATGAGATGGTTGGATGGCATCACCAACTCAATGGACATAAGTTTGAATAAACTCCAGGAGTTGGTGATAGACAGGGAGGCCAGGCTTGCTGCAGTCCATGGGGTCTCAAGGAGTCGGACATGACTGAGCGACTGAATTGAGTCACTGATACTGCTACTTAATCTTTTTAGAATTGATTTATTAAGGAGCAAGCTTCAGGTAATTAGGATATATATATTTTTTCCCTCTTTATATATATTTTTTCAGTTTTATTTATTTACTTTACAATATTGTAGTGGTTTTTGCCATACATTGACATGAATCTGCCATGAGTGTACATGTGTTCCCCATCCTGAATCCCCCTCCCACCTCTCTCCCCTTCCCATCCTTCTGGGTCATCCCAGTGCACCAGCCCCAAGCATCCTGTATCATACATTGAACCTGGACTAGCAATTCGTTTCACATATGATATTATACATGTTTCAATGCAATTCTCCCAAATCATCCCACCCTTGCCCTCTCCTACAGAGTCCAAAAGACTGTCCTATACATCTGTGTCTCTTTTGCTGTCTCACATACAGGGTTATCGTTACCATCTTTCTAAATTCCATATATATACATTAGTATATTTTATTGGTGTTTTTCTTTCAGGCTTACTTCTCTCTGTATAATAGGCTCCAGTTTCATCCACCTAATTAGAACTGATTCAAATGTATTCTTCTTAATGGCTGAGTAATACTCTGTTGTGTATATGTACCACAGCTTTCTTATCCATTCATCTGCTGATGGACATCTAGGTTGCTTCCGTGTCCTGGCTATTATAAACAGTGCTGCGATGAACATTGGGGTACACATGTCTCTTTCAGTTCTGGTTCAATTAGGATATATTTAAAACAAAAATGTGATATTGATTGTCAATATCATATGTCTCAAATTGACATGAGAAGGATATTATCATTTTGAGCACTTCAAATATAAAACAGAGTAATTATTCACTGTCATAGTCTATAGATTCAGTAAGGTTTATTTATCTGTAACTCATGTGCCTCTTATAAGTTTTTCTTTATTTGTACACACTGTTACTTGGTATACTGATTTCTGCCCAAACAGATAAGGAAAATTTTATAGATTATAGCTCCTCCTATGAAATTGTATGTTAGCAGGTGCTGATTAGTAAGCTTTGATAAAATTTTGATTTAAAGAAAATATAACTCTTTATAAAAAATGTGTATGTATATACACTCTGTCAGGGGACTAAATGTGGACATCTATTTAAACTGAGGGAATGCGTTTCTTTTTCATATTTTAACTCACCTCTAAGTTAAGAAAGTTTCTATTGCTGGAAGTTACCATCATAGTGCTTGATAATTTTAAGAATTATATTTTTCTTTTGTCGGATATTTCATCTTCTTATCCCAAATAAATCTGATTTGCAGTCTAGTTTTGGTTCATTTTTTCTTGTTAGTATTTAGGTTCTTTTGCTTTATTTGATTTGTCACAGTAGTTACCTAGCCAGGTAAGAGATTTACCATCAGAAAATAATGTATGAGTTCTATATGTTTAGACACAATTGACCATTTCACTTGACTGGAAAGTTGTGCAGAGGTTTCCTTAAAATATGCTTCTTTAGTTTTTTCTTATGCTCTCATTTCACTAATTTTAGAAAAAGCAAACATCATCCTGAAACATACATATTTGAAATGTTCTCTTAGTATATTTTCCTGTGCATGAAACTAAAGGGAGTTTAGTTAGGAGTCTTGTTGCAGTCACCTGGGGAAGAAATAATGGTAGTGTGGATTAAGATCTGGCAAAGAGATAATATGAAGTGAATAGAGTTGAGAGTTATTTGGGTCATAGCTCAGTTGGTAAAGAATCCACCTGTAATGCAGGAGACCCTTGTTCAATTCCTAGTTTGAGAAGGTCCACTGGAAAAGGGATAGGCTACCCACTCCAGTATTCTTTGTCTTCCCTTGTGGCTCAGCTGGTAAAGAATCTGCCCGCAATGCGGGAGACCTGGGTTCAATTCCTGGGTTGGGAAGATCCCCTGGAAAAGGGAAAGGCCACCCACTCTGGTATTCTGGCCTGGAGAATTCTACAGTCCATAGATAGGGTCACAAAGAGCCAGACATGACTAAATGACTTTGACTTAGACATTATTTGGATATAGAATTGGAAGTTAAAATTGTTAGATGTAAGCCTTACATATACAGTGTAGTTTTAGTCCTTTTGAAATTGCTCTCATAAAACTCTATTTTATGGCCCTTGTTTGCAGTCTTATATTGATGTTGCATTGCTTAGACTTATTTTTTTTCTTGTGGCACAGCTTTATAATCCCTTGACTAAATGAATATCTGTGACTACCCTCCTTTTTGTCTTTAGTGCAACTTTGACTAATTGTTAATACAGTGGTTTTTCCAAAGGTATGAGTCTGGTGGCTGTTTCCCTCCTTTCTCCTAATAGTGAATTGGCTTTCAGGGATAAGTTAGTGGAGCTCATAATATTGTTTTGTTTTTGCCTGTTTTTTTTTTTTTTTTTAATTTCAGATTCGAATTCATGTGGTAATACTTCTGAAATGTTACACTTTTCTTCAGTAAGCATAGTTTCTATTTTATTGTTGAAATGTTTATATACATAGAATTTTCAGTCTTTTTAAGAATACCTCAAAGACAGTTTTTTCCTTATCTTAGTTGAATTTTATGGCATTAAAATTCAAAAGTTATGTTGAACAAGAGGTCTCAAATATTTTCAAAGATGCTACAGGTCATCTTGCCTCTCTTTGTATATTACAGCTTGACTTTTAAATTAGCAATGAATATTTATTAGTAATTTTGTTTTATCTAGGGGTTTTATATTTGGATATATCTGTGGATTTATAGTTTTTTTTAATGACATTCTTTGTAAAGTTTTTAGGTTTTCTCTTTTATTCTTATATGTTTCAACACTTCACTGTTAGGTTGTTCTTAGGATTACTCAGGGGGTACTTTGTTTTCTTACATAATTGGTTTCCTTATAATTTTTTCTTAATTCTTCACCAAAGTACAACTTTAAAAGAAAGCTCTTTAGATGAAAGGCCAGAACTCTGTTATCTTAATGATAGTCATTGCAAAGAATACAAAGATGAAAGTTTGAGTTGTGTCTTGATTATGTGTGATCTCAGAAATTTCTTATGTATGATTATGTTTTAGAAATATTTGCTACTTACAGGTACCATTCATCCAGAGTGAACATTTCTTTTTCATATGGATATTTAAAAGAAAATCAAAGCAATAGTTAATGTGTTTGAAAACCTCAGTAGATATTCTATTGAATATGTTACTGTTTTATGCCCTACATTTCATTTTATAATTATCTTCCTGAAATTTTCTTAAGTGCTTGGTGATAAAGTATGATTATAGTTTAAGACAAACAAAAATGAGAGAACCGAAAACATAAAGATTGTTTGCATTTTGAATATCATCTGTGGTTTGTTTTGTGATCTCTGATTACCCAAGTAACAGAGTCGCAGAGTTACAGCCATATCTCTTGCCATGAGTTCATCCTTGAAAACTAGGGTCCCAGTACCTACCTTGCCTTTTTTTGTTTAAAAAAAAGGAGTTTGTTTAATTAAGGTATATCTGTATTTAGTGAATCCTGTGGTGTTCTGCTGGAAGTTGGTAGCAGCTTAGCATGTTTCAGAGTAAATGTGTATATAAAAGGTAGCATGACTTTAGGAGAGAATTATTTTATTTCATTACACTTTTGGTAAAGTGTTGCCTCAAATAACACATTTCAGAGAACCATATTATTTAGAAATAGTTTTTTTGTCATTTCCTTTTTCAGAATTAGTTATATTAAAACTTTTTTTTTCATAGAAAAATTGAAGGATAAACTTTATACCTTGTACCTGTATTCACACCTGTTAACATCTTGCCACCACAGCATGTTCACACACAGACACATGCTTTTATTTTGCCAAATTATCTAAAAGTAGGTTACAGGCATCATGGCATTTTATCCTTAAATTCTTCAGCATGTATCTACCAAGAACAAGGACACCTCCTACATATTCACCATTCTATTTTCTAAAAACATAAACATTAATTTAGTAATACTATCTGACATGTGATTCATATTCAAGTTTCCTCAGCCCCAAAATGTCCCTTATAATGCTTTGTTTTCATCTGGGATCCAGTCAGAGTTCACACACTGTATTCAATTATTCTGTCTATCCCAAACTAGGATAATCCTACTGTATTGCTTGTTTTTTTTTTTTTTGTACTAAAAAAATTTGCTTATTTGCTATGGAGGGTCTTAGTTGTGGCATGTGGATTTAGTTCCTTGACCAGATCTAGCTCCCTTTGTTGGGAGCACAGAGTCTTAGCCACAGGACCACCAGGGAAGTCCCTCTTGCTGGTTCTTTATGACTTTGAACTCTGTAGATTCATTTGAACATTTTGTTCCTCAAAAGCATTTCACCAGTGTTTTTTTTTAAACATCCATTGGTGATGCTTTCTTAAATAAGTTATTACACTGGAGGTTATGGTGATAATTTTTCTTCTTTTCTTAATTAATGTCATTCTTCTATCAAGAAGATCGTAGTTCTTTCCCCTTTTCTCTCTTCTTTCATGAGATATTATCATGGATAAATGGATTTTTAAAAATTTAATGTGTTATAATCCATTTGTCATTTTTCCTTTTGATGCCTTTTTTTAAAATGTGTAACATATATATATATATATATAGAAAAATCCATTAATGTATAGTTTAATGAATTGTCACAAGGTAAATACTCTTGTCTAATCTCATTGCTTAGTTCATAAATGGAAAGTACTCATTATGTATACTGTGTCTGATTTACACCACCCAGTATGCTTTTTTGTCAGATTTATCCATGTTTTGTATTTAGTCACTTTAATTGCTATGTAATATTCCAGTGTGTGAATCTACCATAGTTTGTTTATTCATTCTACTTTTGATGGATATCTGATGTGTTTCAAGTTTTTGACTAATACGAGTAAAGCTGCTATGAATATTCGTGAGTATATCTTTTGGGATCAGTAGTTGGGTAAAGGAGATCAACCCTGGGATTTCTTTGGAAGGAATGATGCTAAAACTGAAGCTCCAGTACTTTGGGCACCTTATGCGAAGAGTTGACTCATTGGAAAAGACCCTGATGCTGGGAGGGATTGGGGGCAGGAGGAGAAAGGGACGACCGAGGATGAGTTGGCTGGATGGCATCACAGACTCAACGGACGTGAGTCTGAGTGAACTCCGGGAGTTGGTGATGGACAGGGAGGCCTGGCGTACTGCGATTCATGGGGCGCAAAGAGTCGGACACGACTGCGCGACTGAACTGAACTGTGGGAAAGGATTTTGGCAATTTCTTTACCTAGGCAAGACCTGGAGTGCTGCTGTTTTCAGCTGCCAGAATACTGAGTTTTGAATTTTATTTATGTAAATGTTAATGTATTGTTTGATATCCAGCCGTACCAGATCTATGTGCCACTTATTATAAAGGCAGCCCTTGCTCACACAATCCAAAAAGGGAATGCTGTTTATTCTGTCTGCTTGAGAAGTACAGAGCTCCATGTTCTGTTGGATAGGAAATGTATATCAACTCATTTATAAATTTAGATGGAGTATCACCACATACAGTATTTTATTTTTTGGATTTTAGAATTTTATTAAGATGGTATAAGTACGTTGTCATATCTGTGACCTGAGGAGATCTTACAAATTTTGTACCTCATAGAACTAAATGAAGGCAGTTTATTTGCCTCAGAGGTTAAAGCATCTGCCTCCAATGCGGGAGACCCGGGTTCGATCCCTGGGTCGGGAAGATCCCCTGGAGAAGGAAATGGCAATCCACTCCAGTATTCTTGCTTGGAGAATCTCATGGACTGAGGAGCCTGATGGGCTGCAGTCCATGGGGTCACAAAGAGTCGGACACGACTGAGTGACTTTACTTACTTACTTACTATGCATACATAGCTGAAACTCCCTTATTGTAAATTGTGGAACTTGTAATCATCTGCTTATATAGGTATCTACAGCACCACTGAATTTAAAAACCATGTAAGCTCTCCTGTATAAGAAAGATGGCTTCCCTGGGGGCTCAGATTGTGAGAATCTGCCTGCCACGCAGGAGACCTGGGTTCGATCACTGGTTTGGGAAGATCCCCTGGAGGAGGAAATGGCAACCCATGCCAATATTCTTGCCTGGAGAATCCCATGGGCAGAAGAGCCTAGCAGGCTACAGTCTATGTGGTCGCAAAGAGTCGGACACAGCTGAGCGAGTAGCACACTCATAAAAAAGAAGCAAGAACAGCAAAAGCAGCAGAGCGAAACAAACGTCTCTTCATACTTCTATGTATGTTCATTGATTTTCACTTTTTTTTTTTCCAGTAGTGGCTACGGAGGAAGTAGTTACTGCAGAGTCTGTAGATGGTGCAATTCAGCAAGTAGTTAGTTCAGGGGGTCAACAAGTCATCACAATAGTTACAGATGGAATTCAGCTTGGAAATTTGCACTCCATTCCAACAAGTGGAATAGGTCAGCCCATCATTGTGACCATGCCAGATGGACAACAAGGTTGGTGGAAGGCATTTACATAAATGGTGTTTATTCTTAATTCTCAGGAAATTGTGTCATGTTTTTTCAAAACATTTATTTTTGCCTTAAATTATGTTTTTGTAACATTTTACAACAGACTTAATTGCCTAATTTTATTTTCTTTGTTGTTCACTCACTAGGCTATGTCCAACTTAGGCTACTATTAAAGTTAGCTTGCTTTCTCTGAGTGTATATTAGGTAGAAAGAGGAACTTCCCCAAAATATTCTAATTGGAAAATGAGCTTAAGTAAATATTTCAATATTAATATAGGACAGTACTTTCCTAGGCCATTTAATACAATTCAGATATTGTATGAGCTTGTAAAAACAATATGTGAGAAAAAGCTACTTAAAAAGAAGTTGGACACTGTGGCAACTTTTAGCAACTTTGTTGATAATTGTCCCATTTTTTTCATTTTGAGTAATAAGAGAGTAGTAATAAAATGGATGAAACAAAAGCCCCAGGTATATTTTAATCAAACTAAAAGGCTGAGAAAACCACAAAATTCCATATTTTAAGTGATTGCCAAAAATGTCTTAAAATCTAAGCCAGGGCAAGAGAACCCTCAGGGAAACCCATAGTTGTGCATCAAGAAAAGGAGTTGAGCTCAGAAATCAGCAATAAATATGCACTTCCAGCAAGACAGGGCCCAGTCTGAGTGGGCAGTGCTGCAACTACGGTTAAGATAGACTAGACATGAAAGCTGAAGGAAACAGAAAGAGAAGGTGCAGAAAGTTCCTATCTGAGCAAGCTCAACCTGTACCCAGTACTTCCCAATCCCTGCCCTGATCTAAAAGAAAAGTATGTGCACACATAACCTTCTGGAAAATGACTCAGGATTGTAAAGACTAAGCCTCTTCATGGCCTTGAAGGAAGTGGGGGAAGGGAAGGGCTGGGGGGAGAAGTCCTCCTAAACCAGGTTTGATTGAGAGTGGCAGGGAGGTATGGCCTTGAAGAGAGACTAGGTCTCAAGGAAAGATTTTGTTTCTTGAGCAGTGGAGGAGGAGATGCTTGACCTGTGGAGCCTGGGAGGCTTTTCTCTCCTGCAGGTGCTCCAGGATTTAGATCAAGACCAAGTACTTTCACAAGCTTTAAGAACTAATTCTAACTATATAGAAAAGAAGAAGCTTTCACTCCAATTAAAATAAATAAATTTATATTAAAAAAAAGAAGCTTTCAGAGTATTTGTTTTAAGTAAATACAACACTGTTTCCAAAACTTGATATTACACACACAGACTAATCTCACTGATGAACAAATGGAAAGAAACTCATGTTTTTGGATCAGATGTCTCACTGTCATAAAGCTCTCAATTCTTCCTGACCTAATTGATAAATATAATGTGATGGAGGGGAAAAGGCTGTATTAATTTACTAGGACTGCCATAACAAACTATCACAGTCTGGGTAACTTAACAGAAATTTATCTTCTCACAGTACTGAAGGCCAGAAGCCCAAGATCAAGGTACTGGCAGGTTTGGTTTCCTCCGAGGCCTTTCTTCTTGGCTACAGGTGGTTGCCTCCTTGGGTCCTCACAGAGTCATCCCTCGGTCTGTGTATGCCGTCTGCACCCTAACCTCTTAGAAGGACAGCAATCATACTGTATTAGGACCCACTCAAATGACCTAATTTTACCTGTTTAACCTTTTTAAAGATCCTGTCTCCAAATGCATTCTGAGGTACTGAGGATTAGGAAGGACTTAAACATTTGAATTGTGAGGGGGACACAATTTAGGCCATAATAAAAACCAATAGGTCTTTTTCTGGAACTTGCCAATTGAATCTGAAATTTATATTGATGAAAGAGGAGGAAGAGCAATGAGGAGACTGAATATTAATATAAACATTTAAAGCCTTCATAATTTAAAATTATAAATGGCATATGATTATATAGACTATATAGACAGTCCAATGAAACAAATGTAAAGTTCTCAGTTCTTTTTGAGTAAATTTTTAAATGTAGTATGACATGAGTTAAAAGAAATATTTTAATTCTCAATATTTTTAGTGTTTTTAATTAATAATAGTTTTACTATTTTTCATTTGTTTACATTTATAATGACAGTAGGAGAATTTTTAATGTTTTGACGTTAGAAGCTGTGGGGCAGTTGTATTTTCCCCAATGATTAGTAAGATTGTTTTGCATAGTTTAAGCTTGCACACTCATGTTCTTGCTCTGTTATGCAAAGCAAGGACAGCCTCTCCCTCTCAGTATATTTACATTTGTATAAACAGACATGAAAAACTGAGGCAAAGTCCAACAACCCAATGGATGAGCAAAGCTTATGAACAGACAGTGTTCATAATAGTGTATCCACATAGTGGAATATAATGCAGCTAAATTAAAGAAAGCTCTAAGTATTGATGAAAGGTACCTAGATATATGAAGTGAAAACAGCAGATACTTTCGTGTAAGAAAGAGAAAAAAGAGAATTGCAAATTCATATTCGTTTTTACATGAATGAACATAAGAACAGTGCAAAAGAAACCAATAAAAGCAATTATCTGTTAGCAAAATACACTTGTTAAATATTATTTTGGTTTTGAGCCATATGAGTGAATATGTTGTCTATGAAATTTAAAAAATAGGCACTTTACATGATAGTTTTCAGTAAAAAGACAAGAAGTTGACAAAAATATGGACATTTCTCATAAAAAGGAAATCAGTGTTATGAAATTACTGGTTTTGGAATATATTTATCTTAGATGAGTTGCATCAGCAATATCAAGACTAGTTTTAATTCTTCTAAACCTATCTGAAAATGAAGTAATGAGTAAATTTTTTCATTTTAGTATTACAGTACCAGCAACGGACATTGCTGAAGAAACTGTTATAAGTGAAGAACCGCCAGCCAAAAGACAATGTATCGAAATAATTGAAAACCGGGTGGAGTCTGCAGAGATAGAAGTAAGGAGTCTTTTACCCGGTGTGCTTTGCTGCAGTCATCCAAAATAAATTTCATCTGCTTTTTTTTTGTCTTTTATATTTATTACTGACAGTATTGTTTTGATATAGAATGAGTACTTTTTTGTCTTTTTTTTTTGCCTTATTCATATAGCAAGCCTTCAATAAATAAATATTGAATGAATGAATGAGTGAGTGAAGAATCTGTTTGTAACAGTCTTTCATCATGGTAACACTGGAATGTCTTTGGTTTTTGCACTTCATCTTTTATTTTCTATTAAATTTACATACATCATTCTCACAGTCACTAAAGGGAATGTCACTATATATTGACTAAACTTTTTTCTTTCACAAATGAAATGCAGATGTCTATTTGGGCTGGAAGATCCTCTTAAAAAATGTTGGAGTTTGTCAACTGAGTTATTTTTTTGAAAAAGCCATAGATAACCACTTATTTCACTGTTGAGTCCATTAAAGAATTACATGTAGACTGCGTTGATAGGGTCACCTTTTTTTACCTCTGCCAATCTAGTTTGAAATTGTAAACTAGTTTGTAAATGTGACTATACCATAGTTACCTCATAGATTTTTTTCTCACATTACTGTAAATAGAATTATTCCCCAAATTTTATAATTAACTACATCAAAATGAAATAAGATCATTCTTGAATAACTTTTAAAGAGCAACTGCAATGTAAAGACAAGAAGTTTGGATTTGAAATTAAATAAGCTGGATTTGAATCCCACTTCTTGCCCCTCTTATTAGCTTTGAGGCAAGTTATCTTACCTTTCTGCACTTCTGTTTTATTTTCTCCCACATTTGAATTTAGAATAACAATATCTGCATTTTGGGGGTTTTATGAGAGTTGAAAAAGTCAGCCTATTATATTCACATTCATAATGTCTAATATATGGAATAGTAAACATCGGTGAGTATTTAGAAATTCTTTGTTAAGGTTCTTGTTATTATAGAAAAAAGAGGATTTTTTTAAAATGTCACCTAAAGGAAACATAATTCTAACTGAGGACAGTTAGAAAATATTCTTGCCCCAATTCATTTACATGTAAGACTAGTGGCCACAATCTCAAAGTGTGTATTACTGAGTTAATTTAATTCATGGTTTAACCAGATGTTTAGTAATGTCTAATTATTGAGGGTGTGTTGTTTTATTTCTTCAAAATTTAGAGTAATGCACCAAAAGTCTTAGAAATTAACCATTTATTTCATTGAATGGTGTCAGTATACTTATTATTTAATAATCTTTAATATCTTTTACAGATAAATCAGTTGATTTTTTTTTCTGACATATAAAATGAAAAAGATTTTGTCATGTACTTTGCTTTAACTATTTAATAAAACACTTTTAAATTACTTGAATTTTTATTGAACATAAACTGACTCAATTCATCATTTCTTTTAATTGGAGTAGAGTTGATTTATATTAGTTCACCATTTTTAAAACAGTGAATATGCAGCCTGTACCTTTTATTATACCTAACAACCAGGCAGAGTTGCTGTTTTCTTCAAAGTTCACCCTGATTCCACCTAGTCTTTCAAAAACCAGGGAGAATAATTAAAAATAACAAGAAAGTATGAACTGAGATATATAAATTAACTAGAACTAAGGAGACAGCACTTCAGGGAGATGGAATTTTACCTTGATATAAAGAATTTAAGGAAGTTAGAGTTTCAGCTCAATTTTTGTAATTAGAGTTATCTGGTAATAGAAATCTTATTTGCCATCACCAGAAATGTTCAGGCCAAAGTTGCATAATCTTAGAGCTACTGCAGAGAAACCTTGAAGCATAGAGTGAGCAGAGATGGTAGAGGAGGGCAGGGGATACAGAATGAAGAGAGACCTCCAATGTTTTCGTTAAACCATTTCCTTAGAGTACATGAAGTAGTTCTTTGGATTTTATTTTCATAGATGACCAGAGAGTTGTCTTAGGGATATACTTTTATATTCCTTTCTAAGTGATTGCTTGGCCAAAAACCTCAAATGTTTCTCTAAATCAGTAGTTCTTAACTGGAGCAATTTTGACCCTAGGGGATATTTGGCAATGTCTGGATACATTTCAGGTTGTCACAATGAGGGAAATGTCACTGACATTTAGTGGATAGAGGCTGGAGATGCTGCTAAACATTCCATAGGGTCTGTTTTGCCTTCTGTTCAGCCTTCATAGTGGAAAAGCAGCCACAGACAGTTTGGTAATGAGTGGGTATGGCTGTATTTCTGTAAAACTTTATTTATAAAAATAGGATCGTGTTTGGCCCATGGCAGTTGGAGGATATTTACACACAAGCAGACAGCTCACACACCCTGCCTCAGTTTTCTTTTTTAAAAAAAATATTTAATAGTTAATATGAGTCTGGAATCAAATTTAGGTTTGAATGATGATTTTCTGAGTGTGATTGGTCAAGTTATTTAACCTTTCAAGGCTTGGCTTCCCCATCAGTAAGAAGGGGAAAATAATAGCACCTACATTATCCAATTGTTGTAAGGTTCAAATGAGAATGCATGTGAAGGACTAGTACAGTGGTGAGCATATGGTATTATTATTATCTTCTAAAAGTTACACTGAGGTATGGTAGAAGATCACTATTATGATTTTTTTGCTTTATAATAGGTAAACTAAAATAAATTTGAATATTAAAAAATCACATATAAAACTGTTAAAAGATAATTGCTAATAGTTGAAGCAGAATTTGAGAATCTTATTTGGAAATAAAAAAGCAAATTTGAAGCCTTTGTTCCATTATTCTATTGCCTAATGTGATAATAATATATTGTTGGGCATGAAGTTGCAGTGTAAGATAAATATCTTCGTTATTGGTTTCATAAACTGAAATAATTGTGAATCTCTTGCTCTGTCTAAATGTGAATAAATAGCTAATTTTATAAGATACCTTGAAGTGTATCTTTTCTAATATTTCCTACCAAATCAGGGCAAGTTTTTTCTATATTCAAAACTTTGACTGGCAAAGGATCTTATTAGGACAGGTAAAATTGTAAAACATTTAAATGCACAGCTGTGTGTTCTCCTATAGAGCAAGGTGGTCTAGCTTGCACCCTTTCTAAAGTCCTGCAGTTCAATGACAGGGACTGGTGTCCGTTGCTTATATGAGGTTGGCATCTTGCCCGTGGTAAGGAGAAAAGAGTAGCAGGGTAGGGCTTAGGCATTTCTTGGAGATGATGGGCACACCTTTCTTTTACTGTACATTTTATGTAACTGGACAATTTGGAGACTACATGTATAATCAATCATTCCAACTTTTGGTGGACTCATGGGAAAAACTAATGTTGGATCTAGCTTCATTCCCAGTGTAGGGAAGGCAGTGGGATCACAGGAAGAC
Source organism: Aepyceros melampus (assembly GCA_006408695.1). Classification (NCBI taxonomy): domain Eukaryota; kingdom Metazoa; phylum Chordata; class Mammalia; order Artiodactyla; family Bovidae; genus Aepyceros; species Aepyceros melampus. The sequence continues at coordinate 425,106 of SJXQ01002156.1, read as the reverse complement.
AGGACTATTACACATGTTCCTCCTCATGGACCATGTGAATAGTGAAGGGAAGGGAATCTTTTGGTGTTCCCAATGGACATGGGTCAAGGAGAGAGTAAAAGAGACCCTTTTTAACTTCACAGATAAAGATGTAAAGAGGTATGACTATATATTTCCCTATTTAAGTTTTTTACTAGTTTTTATAGTTGGTATAAAAATACAGGTACCCAGTTTGGGTTCATCATGGTAGTTTTATTTCTAATTAGCAAATAATTTTCTTGAGTTCAGAAACTAATCTTTATCTCCTAGTGAGGAGCTCAAAATGAGGGCTTTAATTATAAGAGAATTGGTTGAAAAGGCAAGATGTCTCAGAAATACCAATAGATGGCTACTTTTAACTACTACAGGTTTCTTTATTTGTAGGATATATGGTTGAATGTGTTAATGTATTTGTGCAGTTATGAAAAAAAAACTTTTTTTTTTGTTAATCAGGAGAGAGAAGCTCTTCAGAAACAGCTGGATGAAGCTAATAGAGAAGCACAGAAATACCGACAGCAACTTCTAAAGAAAGAACAGGAAGCAGAGGCCTACAGACAGAAATTAGAAGCTATGACGCGTCTTCAGACTAATAAAGAAGCTGTTTAATGAAATGAACATATAGTTTGAGTTTACTTTTGGTCAAGAAAGAATACAGTCTTGAACTGTACACAATAAGGTGCAGTCATGGGAAGACAGGATAATTGAAAAGACTGCAGATGGATAATTGGACTTAAGCCATGAGCTCTGAGTTCTTGTAACATAAAACTTTAGAAGTTGTGAAATGTATTTAAAACTGAATTCTGTAAATAGTTTTTTTTTTTACAGTTCCAAATGAGTTGATAAAGATTGTTGAAGAGATCCAAAAACACAATAAGCCACTGTTTTTGTGAATTCTTTTTGATATTAGTACAAACCTTAATTTCTCAGAAATGGGACAGTTTTAAGGGTGATCGTTGTTGATTAGACCAAATGTGTAATAATTATGTGGTGGACTGATGCTGGAATTACTCCTGTCGGTATAAACTTCTATATGAAGAGAAGATTTCTACCAGGAAATCTTTGTACAGCTTTAAGTTGTCTCAGATTCTCTGAAAACATTTTTTAGAAAGCAGATTTTTATATTTGTTCAATTTCAGCTATACCCAAGTAGATTTACATGTATATGAAGCAAATATTTTTTAAAACTTTTCTGTTTGTACATATTCTGCATGTTTTATAATTTTGGAATGCATCACTTGCATAGGTATTATTTTTCCCACAAAGATGATGAAAGTTACTAGGAAAGAAAGAAACCCTTTTATTCTGTAGGTCCTTGAAACTAAGTAAGCTAGCAGCTGGTTTTATTGGAATGACAATGTTCTTGGAAGGAGCAGCTTACAAGATATCTTGAATTTGCAAACTGCAAAATTTATGCTTTTTTGAAAATTTCGTAGTGGGGACGTGAAACTATTCTGTGCCTTCCATCATGATTTCCACATGAAAGCACTTTAAGGCACTGGATTTTAAGATAATGTTTTTGGAAAACTCAAAACATATGGGTTTCTGAAATACTTCATGGACTCATTTCCCCCCCAGGAAATTATTCTTACAGGAAAAAAAAATTGCTTTTGTATGTAGAACAAGAACTTTTGTACTACAGTGATGCTATAGATATGTCTAACATAACTTTATCTTCTCCCTGTGAAAGCTGTAAGTCTGTGCTGTGACTGGCTCTCATCACAGTATTATTGAATTCCACAAATGTATGGACATTAAACTCTATGACATACTGTTGCTTTTTTTGTAAAACATAACTTCAAGCTCTTTTCTTGGTTTATTTTTTAATGTTTTATTGCTTTATGAAAATGTTTAACCCTAAGACTCTTCTAGATTACCTATACTGTATAAAGAAGCAGTTACCCTTAAAACTGTACTCTGGCCTACTTTTCTATTTTACAATTAAATATCTTTTCCACATATGTTCAGTGTAGACTTATATTTTGACTACATTTTTTCACACATTAAAAAGTTCTGTGTATTATGGCAATATTCCACCCTTGCTGTTGAGTCACTAAGTCATGTCCAGCTCTTTTCAACTCCATGACTACAGCACACCAGGTCTTCCACTGACCCCTGGAGTGTGCTCAAAGTCATGTCCTTTGAGTGAGTGATGCTATCTAACCATCTCATCCTCTGCCACCCTATTCTTTTGCCTTCAGTCTTTCCCAGCATCAGGATCTTTTCCAGTGAGTTGGCTCTTCTCATCAAATGGCCAAACTATTGGAGCTTCAGCTTTAGCATCAGTCTTTCCAGTGAATATTCAGGGTTGATTTCCTTTAGAATTGATTGGCTTGATCTTGTTGCAGTTTAAGGATTATCAAGAGTTTTATACAGCACAATTTGAAAGCATCAATTCTTTGATGCTCAGTATTCTTTATGGTCCAACTGTCTCATCCATATGTGATTACTGGAAAAACCATAGCTTTGACTAGGGACCTTTGTTGGCAAAGTGATATCTCTGCTTTTTATTATGTTGTCTAGGTTCTTCATAACTTTCCTTCCAAGGAGTGAGCATCTTTTAATTTCATGGCTGCAGCCACGATCTGCAGTGATTTTGGAGCCCAAGAAAACAAAATTTGTCACTGCTTCTACTTTTTCCCCTTCTGTTTGCCTAAAGGGATGTGACCGGATACCATCTTAGTTTTTTTCTTTAGTTTTTTTCATGTTGAGTTTCAAGCCACCTTTTTCACTCTTCTCTTTCACCCTCATCAAGAGGCTCTTTAGTTCCTCTTCCCTTTGTGCCATTAGAATGGTATCATCACCATATTTGAGGTTGATATTTCTTTTGGCAGTCTTTATTCCAGCTTCTGAGTCATCCAGCCTAGCATTTTGCATGATGTACTCTACATACACTTGATGGACGTGAGTTTGAGCAAGCTCTGGGAGTTGATGGACAGGGAAGCCTGGTGTACTGCAGTTCATGGGGTTGCAAAGAGTTGGACACAACTTGAGTGACTGAACTGAACTCTACGTATAAGTTAAATACGCAGGGTAACAATATCTAGCCTTACTGTATGCCTTTGCCAGTTTTGAACCAGTTTGTTCCATGTCTGATTCTGTTACTTCTTGGCCTGCATATAGGTTTCTCAGGAGACAGGTAAGGTGGTCTGGAACTCCCATCTCTCAAAATTTTCCGCAGTTTTTTGTGATCTACACAGTCAAAGGCTTTAGTGTAGTCAGTGAAGCAGCAGTGGACCTTTTTCTGGAGCTCCCTTGCTTTCTCCTTGATGCAACGAATGTTGGCAGTTTGATCTCTGGTTCCTCTGCCTCTTTGAAACCCAACTTTTACATCTAGAAGTTCTCAATTCATGTATTGATGAAGCCTAGCTTGAAGGTTTTTGAGTATAACCTTACTATCATGTGAAATGAGTGCAATTGTACTGTAGTTTGAACATTCTTTGGCATTGCCCTTCTTTGGGATTGGAAGAAAAAGTGACCTTTTCCAGTACTGTGGCTACTGCTGAGTTTTCCAAGTTTGCTGACTTATTGAGTACAGCACTTTAACAGTATCATCTTTTAGGGTTTTAATTAGCTCAGCTGGAATTCCATCACCTCCACTAGCTTGGTTCGTGGTAATGCTTCTTAAGGCTCATTTGACTTCACACTCCAGGATGTCCAGTTCTAGGTGAGTGAGATGCCATCGTGGTTATTTGGGTCATTTAGACCTTTTAAAATTAGTTCTTCTCTGTATTCTTGTCATCTCTTTTAAATTTCATCTGCTTCTGTTAGGTCCTTACTGTTTCTGGACGTGGTCAAGCAGGAAATGGCAAGATTGAACATTAACATCTTAGGAAAAAGTGAGCTAAAGTGGAAGGGAATGGGTGAATTTAATTCAAGTGACCATTACATCTACTACTGTGGGTAAGAATCCCTTAGAACAAATGGAGTAGCCCTCATAGTCAAGAGTCCAAAATGCAGTACTTAGGTGCAACCTCAAAAATGGCTGAATGATCTCGGTTTATTTCCAAGGCAAACCAACATCACAGTAATCCAAGTCTATGCCCCCAACCACTGATGCAAAGAAGCTGAAGTTGACCTATGAAGACCTATAACACCTTCTAGAACTAACGTCAAAAAAAGTCTTCATCAAAGAAGATTGGAATGTAAAAGTAGGACATCAAGAGATACCCAGATTAACAGGAAAGTTTGGCCTTGGAGTACAAAATGCAGCAGGGCAAAGGCTAACAGTTTTGTCAAGAGAACACACTAGTCATAGGAAACACCCATTCCCAACAACCCAAAAGATGATTTTACGCATGGACATCACAAGACAGTCAATACCAAAATCAGATTGATTATATTATTTGCAGCCAAAGATGGAGAAACTGTACAGTCAGCAAAAACAAGACAGAGTTGACTGTGGCTCAGATCATGAGCTGCTTATTGCAAAATTCAGGCTTAAATTGAAGAACGTAGGGAAAACCACTGGACTGACCTAAATTTAATCCCTTATAATTTTACACTGGAGATGACCAATAGATTCAAGGGATTAGATGTGGTAGAGTGCTTGAAGAACTATGGACAGAGGTTCACAATATTGTACAGGAGGCTGTGACTTTGGGGGAAGTGTACTTTTTTCAGAATGTTGGACTTTAATTGCTTAATCATCTATGCCTGATTCACTGTACTATAAAATAAAAACTTGGACAAGAATTTTAACTAGAAAAGGGTATGCTTTTTCTTTTCTCTTTTTAGCTTCTGTTTTGAAGTGGGCTGGAAAAGCTTTGTATTCTACTTATTCTCAGTGGTGTTATGGGCAGAGATTTAAAAGAACTGAGAATAAAATATTAATAATAAAAATTTTTGGCAATCCACATTTAATGTGTTTCTAGTACATAATGATGGATTTATAGTTAACAGTCATCAGGTTCCCACATTTATAGCTAATTATATCCACTTATGTGTAAATGAACACTGTCCTTATTTTCTTTTTTAGAAAACAATCCACATTTGCAGTATATGTGTGAGAAACAAAGATGCCTGGTGATATTAATTTTTGCATTGGGTTAAGGATGTTTTGTTTATATTTTCATGAAAAGAATGAGGTACTGATTTTAAATGAATAGACACCTTCTTGAGCAGCCCTTCTCAACTAGGGTTCTGTGAGAGAATCAAACCCTTGCAGAATCAAGCCCTAATATCCTAAAGGTTAGGGCCTGATGAATTAACTCCTGGTAATGCATTAATTTCTTGCCCATGCATCTGAAACAGTACTGGTTAGGTACTATCTAGACACTGAGTTCATTACATGTCTTGATTGCCTAATTACTTAATTAAGACTTCACTGTGTAGAGTTGCTAGAACTCTGGGGTGATAAATTCTAGGTTGATTGGTGGTGATTTCAGAAAGCCTCTTCTGACAACTCGTATCCGCAGAGACTGTACTTCTCAACTAATTTTCATTTATTTATTTCTCAATTACTTCCCCAAAGGGCTTGTGATGTGATTTATTTTTATCAGAAGTTACTTTCTAATGTCAATCTTTCCTAATATCAACAGCAAGATAGTTTTTCGTTTACTCTAGCTCTGGATTTCTATGATAGTTGAGGGTTGGGACTTGGAGAGCTTTCTTTTGTGACATTCAAAATAATAGCTGAAGACCAAAGGAAATAAATGTGAAATCCCGTTTAATTTGGACTACACATGTTTTTTAGCAAAAAGATCTGTATATGAAATATATCAAAACGTATTGCTAAAGAAAATCTATGCCAGCATGTTTCTTCAACATAGTCATTTATGATATTATTTATTGAAAACTAGAAACCCTTGCACATAACAGGAACTGATGAGTTGACAGACATATTCACAGATGCTTTATGCTGATATGATTTTTTTTTTTGTATTACTCCATACAAAGTTTCTTCCAGATAAAAATCTATAAAATTTCTTCGTGTGTTAATACCTGAAAAATCAAAATTTATCAAGAAGAAAACCCTTTTCAGATAAAGTCACAAAACAATTGTAGGAACCTTTATATCCATATGGATGGGTTCCCAAGGCATCAGCATTCAGGCTTATATAGCAAACAGGAAAAAAAAATTTTTCTATTCACCTAGCTTCTATTGAGTAAATATCTCCTTCCATCATGTCAGATCAACTGAGGAATGAGCTAACTAATATATTCGTTATTTCATTAAGTCATGTTTACTGTGGTTGGATTTCATTATAGATAACTAGTCTCTTGTGGTTTTGAATGATGTTTGCTATTTGCTTTCTCTGTGTTAGGTGAGAACATGTTGGTGCACATGCACTCAGTTTGACGTAAGCTTTGAATTCATTCTCAGATTATTCTGTATAATTTATAATGGAAAATATACCTCTGATTCCAAATGAAAATTTTTGATATCAATATTTTTGTGACTTATTGAAACTGTTTTCCAAATATAGAGTCTTATAGTTTTTTACATCATTTTGATACCCTGAGCTCCTTTTAAAAGATTCACTTTAATAATAATCAAATAGTGAATATAATTTTGATATGGTTCTTGGGACTCTTCATTTTTAGATAAGTATTGTAATTCTCTCCAAAACTGCTTTTTTCCTCCTGGAAAAATTCTGACCTGATCTCTGTGTTTCTGTCCAGTATTCTCTGTTAACTGCTTACTCAGTTTTTCATTTGAGTGGTTTTGATCTCATGTGCATGGCTAATATGTAATATGTTTTCTATGTATATGTAAATAAATATAATTCTAGTCTTATGGTTATAATTACATGGATTATAATTTTAAATTTTATGAATTTTAATGTCTCCTTTGTTTTTCTGTAAAAATATTTTTCTTGTATGCCAGATTAAAGTCAGTAAAGCATTAACTTTTGTATTACTATTTTTCATATTTATCCTATACTTGCCATCCTTATACTCAAGAATTAAGTTTAATTTGCTTTTGCATATTTTGCTATAGAAAAATAACATACATTAAGAAAGCTTATACCTAAATGAACCTGTATTCTCTTTTTATAAGATATTTCGGTGTGCCAGAGAAGTGACTACTTCCAGACTTTTCCTCTGCGTATAATAGACTCTTGGCATCAAATGCTGAAGTATGCTAAGAATGCTTACTACTCTTGTTAGATAAAATTCAATACTCATTTGTTGTTTTAATAAAAGCTTCAAAACATATAGAAGGGCATAGAGAATAACTAACATCCATGTACCTACACCAAAATTTAATAAATCTTAAAATTACCTTTGCTTCTCTTACAGATATAAAGTCCCTTTCCTCTCCTAAAAGACAGCCACTATCCTGAAGTTGAGATGTTTTGTTCTACCTACATTTTCAAGCTTTTTCTTCATACCAAATTTCATAAACATAGGGTAGAGTTTTCTGTGGTTCTTAAACTTTGTTAAAGTTATCATTTTATACGTCATTCTGCATATCCACTTTTTCAGTTTGTTAACATTTTAGACATTAATTCGTATCTGAATATCTAATCATTCATTTTGACTGTTTTATAAAATTAAATAAGGATATAATCAGTCTCGTAAACATGAATCTTCAAAATGCAGACTTTCAAAGATGCAAACATTCATGCCAGCCCCCGGATGCCAGCTATTGTACTGTACTACTGTACTTCAAGAAATGTTTTATTTTCTGTGTTTGTTTTCTATATACGTATGATCTGTGTGAAAAGTATTATAAACCTATTACAGTACAGTACTATATAGCCTATTGTGTCAGTTGGGTACCTCAGCTAACTTTGTTGGACTTACAAAAATATTGGATTACGAAGTTGCTCTTGGAACTCATTCGTATCTAGGGGACTTACTGTATACCATGTGTATTTATTCTTTGTTTTATGTATAGATATGTCACTATTTTTGGCTGTTATAAATAATACTGTAATGAATAGCCTCATATGTTTGTTATCTTTGTATGTACGTGCATGCGCTAGGTTTTTCCAGAAAATGGAATTGTTAGATGATCGGTCAGCAGTTTTACCAGACATTGTCCAATTGCTTTCCAGAGTGGCTGTGAATAGAGACGAGAATTCTCACTTCCCCACATCTAACAAACACATGATTATATTACACTATTTTGCCAATGTACATTGGTCTGAAATTATTCTCATTATTTGTAATTCCCTATTATTAGTGAGGCTGAACATTTTTTCCCTGTTTCTTGTCCATGAGCATTTATTCTTCTGTGAATTGCTAGTTCATGACCTGTTATTTACTGTGTATTTTTCTTATTGATTTGTTGCAGTTTAATATTTTTTCTACAAACTAATCTTTTGCTGGTGGTAAATATTTTCCCCCAGTGTCTGACTTAAAAAAAGCTTTTTAAAATTGTCTCAATCAATACATGTTTACTAAGTATTATGTGCAACCCCAATGTCAGGCTGAGTTAGAGTATTATAATAATATCAGCATAATACTGACTTCCCTGGTGGCTCAGAGGTTAAAGCGTCTGCCTCCAATGCGGGAGACCCGGGTTCAATCCCTGGGTTGGGAAGATCCCCTGGAGAAGGAAATGGCAACCCACTCCAGTATTCTTGCTTGGAGAATCTCATGGACTGAGGAGCCTGGTGGGCTGCAGTCCATGGGGTCACAAAGAGTCGGACACGACTGAGTGACTTTACTTACTTACTTACTAATACTCAAGAATCCTATATATAAGGTGGAGTGAAGTTTTAATTTACAGCTTGAATCTTTTTCTCTTTTAGTTGAATACTATCTCCTTTTTATTATATATACTTTCCCAGATAATTAGAAAAAATTTTCATTTCCACACTTACTGTTTTTAGAGATGTAATATACTACTCAAGTTAATTTTTTTCCATTCTTGCACTACATTTTTCTTTTGATATTTTACAGTTGTGTTTTGAATTGTATTTGAAAGGACAATGAATGTTTGGATTATTGCATGTGATGTGTATTCAAACATTCAGAAGCATTTATAGCAAAACCTCCAAAAATTAAAATTTCACTAGCCCTGACCCTAAAGCTCTGGTGTCTTAAAAGCTGCAGATACCAAAGTTGAGAGAAGCAGCCTGTTGTGACAGAAAGACTATGGATATTGGAGCAGATAATCCTGGGTTCAGATCCTGGTCCCTTTGATTATTAATTTTGTGTAGTTTTAGCCAAGTGTTTTAATTTCCTTGAGACTAAGTTTCTCAAGGATGAGACAGAAAATGGCTTTCACTAGCTTGTGAAGATTGAACCAAATCATACGTATTAAAACTGCATATGATTTTCTGCTGTCCTAAGGGAGTGTGTCCGTCCACTCCATCCTTATGCCACCTTCCCCAGTGAACAACTAAGCTTGGTTGCTGTTTGTCCAACTAGTTGCTCCCTGGAGGAAGCTTGACTTCCTTTCCCTCCTATCATGTAACCTCTTTTAGACTGGACCCAGCCTACATCCGTGTCACATCTGTGCCCAGTGCTGCTTCAGGGGGCAAAGTGCCATTACTATGGGCACAGCAATCCCCTTTCATTACATGGCTGAAAGTGAAACTAATTTCTCAGTTCTAAGCAGTTCCTTGGAGGGCATAGCTCTCTGTCTTCAGTCCTACTAATTCCTTTGTTTCCAGTAAAATCTCATTTCATTGGTGGCAGTTTCACCACTTTATTTGCAGTTCACACTTCCCCGGTTCATCTGACAAGCATATTTCTTTGTGGAGTTTCTCAGTGAAGCTGGAGTTCTAGGCTCTTATTTCTGTTGTTGCCTGGCTTTAAGGCACACACCACTAAACTTCTTACTTTCCTAAATTCAGTTAAAAGTGAAAAGGATAGACCAAATGTGGAAGACATCACATCACAGTTCTTTAAGCAGAACTTAAAACATTCCAAACAGCAAACTGTATAAAAGTAACAAGTTATTGCTATAACTTTATATAATCTGTTCACATCTGAAAGAAGGAACAGAACTCACTGTACCTATGTGTGGAGAGATGGGGAAACATTGATATACTTACTTTTCCTGGAAGGCATTTTGCAAAACCCACCAAAACTCTTTTACTCAGCAATTCTACTTCTAGGAATTTATTGAAAGAAATATCTCACTGGGCAAAATGTTCTATTTTAATCCTATTAATAGCAACAAACAAAATTCTCCAAACTTAATTTCCAGATACAGGATTGGTGGAAGATTCCAGTATATGCATATGGTAGAATATAATGCAGCCATTAGAATGTCAAATTCTTTTCCTAGAGTGCAGTATGATTAAATTTTTAAATGTCACATGTCTTAAGTGTGAGGTATGTGTGTGTGATGGGTCTATACCTGGAGTTACAAGGAGGTGTACACTGTGAGTATGAGTATAGCAAGTGAGATGGAGCTCTAGGGTACGTGGGCTCAGTATTTGCAGTGCTTGGCCTTAGTTGCCCCATGGCCTGTGGGACCTTAGTTCCTTGACCAGGGATCAAACCCACATCCCCTGCAGTCGAAGGTAGATTCATAATCACTGGTTCACCAGGGAAGTCCCAAGAAAGTTACATTTTATTACAATCACATCTTTTAAAAAATTTAGTTTAATTGAAATAGGTAGTAAATGCTCATTAAATAAGAAAGTAAATAAATAGAGTAAAAATAAAAGTTATAAAAGGCAGCTGTGCAAATCCTCTTCTTACCTCTAGGCCTATCTGCTCAACTCCTATTCCAGATAACTAGCATTATTAATTATTTATTAATAATTTCAGTTTTTGCAGGGAGCCGCATAAAAGCAAATATATGCTACATCCTCATTTTCCTCATTTTTTCACAAATGGTACACTCTGTTCTGCACTGTGCTGTTTTCCTCCTCGCTTGGAGCCTACTCCTTTTTCTGCAGAGTTGCACTGTGCCTGTGCTTGGTTTAATGTTTCCTAGTCACGGACAGTTACATTGTTTCCATCTTCTGCTACTACATACTCTGCTGCAAAGAATCCCCTTGTGTGCTTGTCATTTCACAGGTGTACAGGGATATCTTAAAGTGGAAAAGGTGGGTCAAGGGCACGTACATTTGCAGTTTTGCAGATATTTCTAGATTGCCCTGCCACCTCTCTTTCAATGGGAGCACCTGTTTTGCTTTCGGCTTGCCCACAGACTGTATTAGCAAACAGAGTGTGTTATTCTGATAAGTGTAATGTAGTAGCTGAGTATAGATTTAAGTTGATTTTCTCAGTTATGGGTTTTGTGTTTTCCTTTATGCTAATTTCTCTTACTATTCTTTTCTATCAGAGTGTTGGCCTTTTTCTTCTTGCTCTTGTATTATGAGTTGCAAGTAGTTGTCCTCAGTTTTTCACTGTCTTTTACTTTCCTTATGGGTGTTTTTTTAAAAATACAGTTGAATGTATAATTTCTGGCTTTTGAGCCCTAGCTAGAAATATATTCACTCTGAGGTTAACCAGAAAAGCATCTAAATTTTCTTCATGTAATTTTCATCTTTTTTTTTTTTTTTTTTTAATATTTATTGGCTGTGCAGGGCTTCAGTAGTTGTGGTTCTGGGCTTTAGAGCACAGGCTTAATTGTTGTGGCTCATGGGCTTAGTTGCTCTGTAACATGTGGGATCTTCCTGGATCAGGGGTCGAATCTGTGTCTCCTGTTTTGGCAAGCGGATTCTTTACCACCAAGTCACCAGGGAAGCCCCTCATCTTCCTTTTTTTAATAGCTTTGTTGGTATGTAATTGACATATCAAAAATGCATTATATATTTAATGTATATATTAATAAGTTGATGACCTCGGACATATACATATACCCAGGTGGTGCTAGTGATAAAGAGTCTGCCAATGCAGGAGACATAAGAGATGCAAGTTTGATCCCTGGGCCTGGAGGAGGACATTGCAACCCACTCCAGAATTCTTGCCTGGAGAATTCCATGGACAGAGGACCTGGTGGGCTACAGTCCGTGGGGTTGCAAAGAGCTGGACATGACTGAAGCAACTTAGCACACGTGAAAGGGTTACCTCGATTATAGTAATGGTTTCAAGTAATTTTATGCTTTTATTTTTTATATTTATATTTTAAATTCTTTTGGAACTTATCAAGGTACATGGTGAGAGGATTGGATATAACTTATTATTTTTTTTCTGGATGAATACCCCGTCTTTAAGCACCTTCCTGATCTGAGTTGCCGTGTTTATTATATGTCTTTAATTATTTGTTCTTTTTGTCTCTTCATATACCAGTATTGCATTGTTTTACTTATTAAAGCTTCATAAAGTATTTTAATACCTTCTTCATAAGAGCAGAAATTTCTTGTTACTCTTATAGAGTTTTCCCCATTATTCTAGTTTATTCATTTTTCCTTATTAATTGTAAAAATGGCTACTGAATTCAAAACAGAACACCCTAAGAACCTGTTGGTGTTTTCACTGGGGTTGTGTTAAATTTGTAAATTAATTTGGGGGAAATTGATATCTTTGTGGTGTTGAGTCTTACTTTCCAAGAACATGTAGCCACGTCTTTTATATCATTCAGCAGCAATTAAAAAAAAAAAACTATGCTTATTATGTTCAAGAAAATGATAGTTGAAATTTTAAAATTTGGTAAGAGATTGAAAACTGTAACAAACCAACCATTTGTATAGGTTTTAAAATTTTATTTATTTTTGCATACTTTACATAACTACTAAGAGCTGTAAGGAATGCCAGGATTTCCATGCCAATACAAGTACATGGAAAAAAATGCGAATAGGCGGAAAGGAGTCTAGGCTACGTACCTAATCCCAGTGGAGAAAGAGGAGACCATGGAACAAGAGGTTGCCTCTTAAAACACTGATAAATATTAATAATAACACCTTGCATCCTATATACTGCTTTCATTAACTGTCTTTTACATCTCATTAATTTTTTCTTTTTTTTTGGCCACGCCACATGGCATGTGGGATTTTAGTTCCCCAACCAGGGATCTACCCTTGCCCCCTGCAAGAGAAGCACTGAGTCTTAACACTGAGATGCCAGGGAGGTCCCCACAAAAACTCATTAACAGAACCTCATAGATTCCGACAAAACAGAGTAAATACCCAATTTGGGGTGGCATGCTAGAAGAAAAAGAATTTACCTGCTAGTACACATGTAAAGAATACAACCACCAGCTGTGGGAGAGAGCCCTAATAAAATGTGATTCTTAAGTTTTATTAGAAGTATAACACACATATAGAAAAATAAAGAAAACCTAAGTTTCAGCTCAATGAATTTTCACAAATTAAATGCCCCCATGTAACCAGCGTCCAGATAAGAAAATGAAACAAAACGAGGATCCCAGAAGACTCTGAGTCTCCTTCCAGGCCCTCTTTGTAAAGGGTAGGTACTATCCTGTCTCATAATATCAAGTATTTATTTTGCATAAGCCTGTACTTCACATAATGGAAGTATACGGTATGTACTCTTGGCATATCCAAATGTATTTGCCCATAGCATGGATGACCATTTGAATCCAGTGTTTACCTGTTACAAACATTGCTTCTGTGAGCATTCTTGCACATTCTTATGTTGATCATATAAGAGTATTTTTGTTGGTTAATTACCTGAAAGCGAACACTTTTTTTTAGCATACGTATATATATGTTTAGCTATGGAAGATAATATGAGAGAATATTTTCCAGGATACATGTTAAGTTTATGCCCTGACCTGAGTGTATGAGCTCCAATTGCTCTTAATATTCGCTGTCTTCCTCATTGTAGCCCTTTGGGTTTTGGGGTAATATGCCATTGTGGTTTTAGTTTGCATTTCCCTGATCACTAATGAGACTGAACATCTTTTGTACATTTATTGACTGTTTAGATATCCTCTTTGAAGAAGTACCTGTTCAAATTTGTTATCTATTTTTGTATTGGGTATACTGTCTTTTATTATTATTTTTAATATAAATTTATTTATTTTAATTGGAGGTTAATTATTTTACAATATTGTATTGGTTTTGCCATACATCAACATGAATCCGCCACAGGTATACACATGTTCCCCATCCTGAAACCCCCTCCCTCCTCCCTCCCCGTACCATCACTCTGGGTCATCTCAGTGCACCAGCCCCAAGCATCCTGTATCCTGCATCGAACCTGGGCTGGTGATTCATTTCATATATGATATTATACATGTTTCAATGCCATTCTCCCAAATCATCCCACCCTCTCCCTCTCCCACAGAGTCCAAAAGACTGTTCTATACATCTGTGTCTCTTTTGCTGTCTCGCATACAGGGTTACCATTACCATCTTTCTAAATTCCATATATATGTGTTAGTATACTGTATTGGTGTTTTTCTTTCTGGCTTACTTCACTCTGTATAATCGGCTCCAGTTTGATCCACCTCATTAGAACTGATTCAAATGTATTCTTTTTAATGACTGAGTAATACTCCATTGTGTATATGTACCACAGCTTTCTTATCCATTCATCTGCTGATGGACATCTAGGTTGCTTCCACGACTTGGCTATTATAAACAGTGCTGCGATGAACATTGGAGTACACGTGTCTCTTTCAATTCTGGTTTCCTCGGTGTGTATGCCCAGCAGTGGGATTGCTGGGTCATAAGGCAGTTCTATTTCCAGTTTTTTAAGGAATCTCCACACTGTTCTCCATAGTGGCTGTACTAATTTGCATTCCCACCAACAGTGTAAGAGGGTTCCCTTTTCTCCACACCCTCTCCAGCATTTATTGCTTGTTGACTTTTGGATCGCAGCCATTCTGACTGGTGTGAAATGGTACCTCATTGTGGTTTTGATTTGCATTTCTCTGATAATAAGTGATGTTGAGCATCTTTTCATGTGTTTGTTAGCCATCTGTATGTCTTCTTTGGAGAAATGTCTATTTAGTTCTTTGGCCCATTTTTTGATTGGGTCATTTATTTTTCTGGAATTGAGCTGCAGGAGTTGCTTGTATATTTTTGAGATTAGTTGTTAGTCAGTTGCTTCATTTGCTATTATTTTCTCCCATTTTGAAGGCTTATCTTTTCACCTTGCTTATAGTTTCTTTTGTGCAGAATCTTTTAATTTTAATTAGGTCCTATTGGTTTATTTTTGCTTTTATTTCCAATATTCTGGGAGGTGGGTCATAGAGGATCCTGCTGTGATTTATGTCAGAGAGTGTTTTGCCTATGTTCTCTAGGAGTTTTAAAGTTGATCTTTGCATGTTCTTTATATGTCCTGGGTGTGTCCTCTGTTGAATATAAGAATTATGGGGGGAAAATACCAAATGGAAATTCTACAACTGAAAAATATACAATAACTGACATCAGGAAAGTCAATAACCAGGTTTATTATCACATTAGATACATCTGAAGAGAAAAGTCAAGGATAGAGGATAATTGCCACACTGAAACTCAGAGGGAAAAGAAGATGGGAAACAAAACAATATAAAATATATAATTTATATAACACATATTATGTAATATATACTATGTATGTATACATACACAGATACTGGTTAAAAAGTTTAACATAGGCATAATTGGAGTTGTAGTAGAATGAAAGAGAAGGAGCAGAAGTAACACTTGAAGAGAAAAATAACTGGTAGTTTGTCATTGAAACTTCCTAACTCAGTTTTCGTGTGCTCAGTAAACGTCAGCTATTATCACTGTCAATATTATTGTTTTCCCTACTCCTGTGAAAAATTTATACTATTGACAAGATCACTGGATCCAAATCTACTAGGACATTTATTCATCAAAGACCTTATGTTCCTGAGGCTTTTCTCCTCCTGCTACTCCTCCACCTTCCTTGTGCTTCAAGAGCTTTATTATGGCACCCCACTCCAGTACTCTTGCCTAGAGAATCCTGTGGATGGAGGAGCCTGGTGGGCTGCTGTCCATAGGGTCGTGCAGAGTCGCACACGACTGAAGCGACTTAGCATGCATGCATGCATCGGGGGAGGAAATGGCAACCCCCTCCAGTGTTCTTGCCTGGAGAATCCCAGGGACGGGGGAGCCTGGTGGGCTGCCGTCTATGGGGTCGCACAGAGTCAGACGTGACTGAAGCAACTTAGCAGTAGCAGCAGCATAGTTTAAATCCTCCTATTTATTTTTCCTTGTTTGTTATATTTACTAGTTTATTTTTTTTATTCTACATGTAAGTGATATCATGTAGTATTTGTCTTTCTCCAACTTATTTCACTAAGCATAATATTCTCTAGGTCTATCCATGTTGCTGCAAATGGCAAATTTTCATTCTTTTATGGCTGAGTAATATTCCATCTTGAACCAGGTTATCTGTTGATGGGTACTTGGATTGTTCCCATGTCTTGTCTATTGCAAATAGTGCTTCTGTGACCACTGAGGTATGTATATCTTTTCAAATTAGAGTTTTCATTTTTTCCAGATATATGTGTAGGAGTGGAATTGCTGGGTCATATGGTAGCTTTATTTTTAGTTTTTTTTTTAAGGAATCTCATACTGTTTTCCATTGGCTGCACCAATTTGCATTCCCATCAATAGTATAGAAGGGGTCCCTTTTCTCCATACCATTTCCAGCATTTTTTATTTGTGGACTTCTTGATGATAATCATTCTGATTGATGTGAAGTGATACTGCTTTGTGGTTTTGATTTGCATAATGAAGTGGAGCATCTTTTCCTGTGCCTATTGACTATCTCGGTGTCTTCTCTGGGAAAATGTCTATTCAGGTCTTCTGCCCATTTTTAATTCAAGGTGTTTTTTTTTAATGTTATATACTTTGGATATTAGCCCATTATTGATCAAATCATTTGCACTTTCTCCCATTCAGTAGGTATCTTTTCATTTTGTTGATGGTTTCCTTTGCTGTGCAAAAGCTTTTCAGTTTAATTAGTTTCCATTTGTTTATTTTTTTTCCTTTTATTCCCTTTGCTTTAAGAGACAGAGCCAAAGAAATATGGCTAAAATTTATGTCAGAGAGTGTTCCATCTGTTTTTTTCTGTGAGTTTTATGGTTTCTGGTCTTCATTTAGGTCTTTAATCCATTCTGAGTTTATTCCTCTGGGTTTCCCTGGTGGCTCAGGTGGTAAAAACTCTACCTGCAGTGCAGGAGAAACCCAGTTCGATACCTGGGTTGGGAAGATCCCCTGGAGAAGGGAATGGCAATCCACTCCAGTATTTTTGCCTGGAGACTTCCATGGACAGAGGAGCCTGGAGGGCTGTCATCCATGGGGTGACAAAGAGGACACAGCTGAGTGACTAACACACAAGGTATAAGAGACTATTCTAATTTCATCTTTTGCGTATAGCTGTCCAGTTTTCCCAGCACCATTTATTGGAGAGACTGTCTTTTTTCCCTTGTATATTCTTGTCTCCTTTGTCATAGTAAATCCCATTTAAAGTATACAATTCAATGCATTTAGCATATTCACAGAATTGTGTAGCCATTACAAAATTTTAAAAACATTTTAATCTTTCCAAAAAATCATCCCCTCCTCCAAAAAAAAAAAAAAACCATAAAACCGCCAAACCCTATTTCCCTAAACTGTCAACCTCTGGTAGCTGGTACTCTACCTTTTGTCTCTACAAATTTGAGTATTCTGGACATGACATGTAAATAGCATCATATAATATGTAGTCCTGTATAACTACCTTCTTTCACTTAACGTAGTGTTTTCAAGGTTTATCCATGTTGTAGCTGTTAGTGTTTTAAACTCAGAAGCCTGGGAGGGCCTCCTGGTATGAATCTGACATGGGGTTTTTATCTGTAAGAATATCACTTGGTAATACTTGTTTATTTATTTTTAATTTGGCTGCACTGAGTCTTAGTTGCAGCATGTGGGATTGTCCATCTTCATTAAGGCCTGCGAACTCTTAGTTGTGGCATGTGGGATCTGGTTCCCTGACCAGGGATCGAACTCCGGGCCCTCTGCACTGGGGGTGTAGAGTCTTAGCCACTGGACCACCAGGAAGTCCCTCAGCTGTTAACATTTAAAGCCAAGGAAGTAGCGGGGGAAGTCAGAGGAATGGATAAGGCCACCTAGGAAGAGGATGAGGGGAGGGCAATCCCCTGAAGCATGCCCACACTTTAAAGGCTGGTCGGAGAGGGGACAAGCAGCCAGAGAGCAGGAAGGAGGAGCATGCGGTGAGAGGAGTAACAATCAGACTCCACCAGGGGGACACGGAAGGTGAAGACGGGAAACAGACTGCTCTCTTTGACACCTGAAAGCATTTGATCACTTTTTACTCAGAAATCAAGCTCCAGGAGCAGTGGTCCCCTCCTCCACAGCAGTTTCAACATGTCCCTTTCCAAGCACAGGCGCTCACAGCCGTTTAAGTACTTCAAGTGTTAAGTCTCAGTGATGTTTCCATTTTTTTTTTTTTTTGCTTATCTCTTTTCTTATCGCTACAGCAGTAAGTATTATGTAGTAATAATAGAAAAAAAAATCCATCGTGTTAGATGATAACATCTGCCTGTTCCTGAGCACCCGTGTGGCCAGCAGAACAGCATCTCTGTTAAGTGCTGTTTCTCCCTTCTGGCCTCAGATGGGGACCCAGTGGCAAGAATGATGCTAATAACCTTTGCTACTTACTCGGCACCTGCTTGGCTTCATTCTGGGCTACAGAGCTGGGAGCTTTGTGTGAGGCTCGTCCTCCACTGTATGAAGCCAGGGGCAGAGAGGAAAGAGGGCTCTTTACCATATCCACCTGGAGGCTGCCTGCTAAGTGCACTGTTTAATTAGACATGCCTTTTATCCTAGGTCTCTGGACTGGCTAAAGCTGTGGTCTCTGCTCCCAACATGGACTCGGGGAAGAAGGGGTGGAATTAATTAAACCTAGAGAAAGAGACATTGAGGGGTGGAGCTAAGGGGGGAAGAGAGGAGAACCCTTTAAATAAAGGGTGCACAGAGGGCTACCCAGGAACGCATCCTCTGTGTCCTCTGCAAGAAGGAGCCAGCCCTGAGCCCGAGCGATATGATGGAGCCTGAAGAGTACAGAGAGAGAGGTGAGCACGGGTGTCCCTGGCCTTTTCCCCGTGGCCACTCTTCTAGAAACTGCTGCTTAGATGTTGGGTATCTTTTGACTGGAGCATTAGAGCTGACTCTTGAGAGTTGGCTTCTGCAAAATTTTTCCTGAGAAGGGAATGTGGGATCAGAGTTTAAAACTTTTCCCAGCCTCTTGTTCATCATCCCTCTCAGGCACCGACTCTCATGGACGTCCGCACTGCTGAGCCAGGTTCTTCCTTTCCACTTTCCCACAGAATAGGGCGTTTGGATTTCTGATCCACTAGGTGGGAAAAAGGGGGATCCTTCATTTTCTGAAAGAGAAAAGAATTCCTCCTAATATTCTGCAGTCACTGCAAAAATCTCATCTTTCTTCCCGTTTATTTCTCTCTGTGTGACTCTGGAGAGTTCTTTCATTTAGTCATTCATTCCATATTTAAAGGGTATCTACTGTCTCTCAAACCTTGTGTGATGAGCAAAACCAGATGGTTATCCTGTTTTTCAGGCATGGCTGTCCTAAGAGGGGAAATAGATAGTTGCTTATAGTTTCTCTTTTTATAAGTGTTTATATCCTCATCCCCACTAGTAGATTATTTTGTGGTAAGTCATGGTCTTATATTAAAATCCAACTTTTCCTCTCATCTACCCAGACATAACTCACTAAGTAGATATGTCTTTGCATTTCAGTGGACATTAACTTATTCCATTGCTTCCCAAAGGCATTCAGCCAAGAGCAGGTTCCTGTGGACATTTATCCTGTGTATGGAACACAAAAATATTCCATATAGTCCCTGGACAAGTGGAGGGCCAGGTGCAAGGCTCTCAGAGCACTGGGGGGCTGCTGCTGCAGTCACGAGAGGCATCAGGCCATGGGAGGGCTGGAGGAGAGCACAAAGAAGAGAGAAGCATTGGGAGTTTTCACAGTTTTGTCTGGGGCTAGTTCTGTTCATAAGAATTTTTCGTGAGCTGATGCATTGGGAAGACGTCAGATTCTCTTTCCTTCTCTTTCTCTCTCTCTCTGTTGCAGGCAGAAAGGAGCCTAGGGAGTCCTAGGGAGGACTGATATTGAGAGAGATGGAGAGGGAGAGAACAATGACAGAGACACAAAGAGATAGAGGCTCTGAAGATAAAGACCCTTTTCTGCAGAAATGAAAGGGAAGAAAGAATAGATAATTTGTAGTGACTTCAAGTATTTGACTTGGGTGTTTTTCTTCCTTATTTATTTTTTTCCCTGTTAAATCCTCATTTAATGAAGTATACCTCTCGGACATATCACTCTTGTTCATGGATCAAAAGTTTGGGTGGGTATGATTGCAGTTAAGAAAAAAATAGGGAAAGGAAAGACTACAGTGAAGTCTTAGAGTAAATTTTCAAAAGATTTATAACATGTATAATATTCAATCAACTTACCACATTTTCCTATTATAGATTTTATTCTTCTTATTCACTGTAAGTAGATATAAGAAAAAGGGGACATGATTTGACTCTTAAGACATGAAATTTATCTATGTATGAAGTGAAGTCGCTCAGTCGTGTCCGACTCTTTGTGACCCCATGGGCTGTAGCCGACCAGGCTCCTCTGTCCATGGGATTTTCCAGGCAATAATCCTGGAGTGGATTGCCATTTCCTTCTCCAGGGGATCTTCCCAACCCAGGGATTGAACCCGAGTCTCCCACGTTGTAGACAGATGCTTTACCGTCTGAGCCACCAGGGAAATCTATGTATGAAACACACATAAAATTTGTTTCTAGATTATTTGGAAAACATGTAAAGGAGAATCTTTCATAATAATTGTTGCTTTGCTTAATTGTATCCCACATTAGCTTTATAAGGTTTGAGTTTTCTTTCTCATTTTATTTGTTCATTTGACAAAATTTTTTGAGCATCTGAAAACTGTTCCAGGCACTGAGGTGGTGGTGGAGATGGAACTGAGGGAGATAAGTTGATTAAGACATAGTCCTGCATTTCCCCAAGATTTCAGGCTAGTGCAGCATTCTTAGTCTGGGCCTGTGGTTGTACTTTGGGGAGTCCATGCACCTCAAAAATTATACATAAAATCATATGTGTATAAACTTACACTTTTAATCAGATTCTCAAAGATGTTCACAGGCCAAAAATGTGAGGAATTAATGGTCCAGTGGAAATGGTGAACTAATAGAATTTTTAAATCTTTTATCAGAACCTGGTGTGGAAGCTTGCCATTTGTGCCAACAAAGAGTATAGGGTGTGTGTGTGTGTGTGTGTGTGTGTGTGTGTGTGTAATTTCTGGTTAGAGCCACAGTGTTTATACTGAACCTATAAGGTGATGAATAAATACATACTCTGTTTTTTGAAAAGAAAAAGAAAGGTGGGAGAGTTGTTCAGGATTGATATGGAGAAGGGAAGGGGAGGAAAAATAGATACTTTACCTTGGTGAAATGGCAACCCACTCCAGTATTCTTCCCTGGGAAATCCCATGGACAGAGGAGCCTGGTAGGCTATAGTCCATAGAGTTGCAAAGTGAAAGTCACTCAGTCGTGTCTGACTCTTTGTGAGCCTATGGACTGTGCAGTCCATGGAATTCTCCAGGCCAGGATACTGAAGCGGGTAGCCGTTCCCTTCTCCAGGGGACCTTCCCAACCCAGGGATGAAACCCAGGTCTCCCTCATTGCAGGTGGATTCTTTTCCAGCTGAGCCACCAGGGAAGCCCAGAGTTGCAAAGAGTCGGACACAGCTGAGCAACTAACACTCTCACTTTTTTACTTTGGTTTTAGAGTTTGAGGCCTTGGAATTTTTTCCTCTTGTGCATTTATATAGTCACATACTCTCTGCATCATTCATTCACTCCTTTGCACACCGCTTAATTTTTCAGTTGAAGACAAGCTGTGTGCTGGGGGTCAGACCCTCCCTGCCTCAGCCCATGAATCCATCTCCTTCCTCACCAAGTCTCTGACCCTAACCCAAGGGCGATGGGCATGGGTTAGCCAGGCCCAGTCAGGGGACATGAGGCTGGCCTCTCTGCTTCTCTTTTAGGAAAGGAGATGGTGGACTACATCTGCCAGTACCTGACCACTGTGCGGGAGCGGCGGGTGACTCCGGACGTGAGGCCTGGCTACCTGCGAGCCCAGCTACCTGAGAGTGCGCCCGTGGAGCTGACAGCTGGGACAGCATCTTTGGGGACATTGAGCGAATCATCATGCCTGGGGTGAGATGCAGTCCCCTCAGGGTGATTCCGGGTGTCGAGGTGAAGGAGGGTGGGTGCTAGGCCTGGAAACCCTGCTTTGGGTAAATGTGAGATGACCGCCAGGCCCTAGACCACCAACATCCCAGCCTGTCTCCTGGGCACGTGGAGGGCCGGGACTTGAACTGAAGTTAGGTTTCTGGTGCCAGGATTGACCTGTAGAATTGGGTAGGGAGCAGGAGGGAGTAAGAACTACATCCTAGGGCCTGACAGAAGAGTGGAGATCTGATGGGATAAGATGAGTGGTGAAAATTGGGCCAGAAGGGGAAGGATGACTGTGGGGAGCAAGATGGAGCGGGTGGTGGGAGTTGGTTCCTGGCGCTCCTGTTGGCAGAGCTGGAGGCTCTCCTATGGAATCCTGATACGTGCCAAAGGGAATCAGGGAAGCCAAGAACACCTGCCTCTGAGGGCATTCCGATTGTCAGGTTGGGGAGCCAGGAAGCCAAGTGAGTCCCAGTCACTTCCCCCTCTGAAGTGGGAGCTGTATCCTTCCTGACCAAGGGAGATCTGATGGATCTGCTTTTCAGGAGTAGGGAGGAGCTCCCCCTGAGTCATCTGTATTCTCAGTGACAAGCGGCACCGCCTGGTGACAGTGTGAGGGGGGCCAGGGAACTGACAGAGGCTGGCTGCTGTCTGGGGCTTGTGCTGGGGCCACCGTGGGCTGTGATGGTATCCCGAAGCACCAGGGGAGGAGCTGTGCCCAGTGCTCCTGCTGCAAGTGCACCGTGCTCCTCCCACGGAAGGGCTGCCTTTTACTGTGCTCCATGCCGCGTGCCAGGCACCACATTAGCTACACTGTAGACTGGCTTGTTTTATCCCCAAACTGAGGCTCAGACAGGTTAGTTGTTTTTCCAAAGGGACAGTTCTCCCTGCGTGGAGTGCTGGTGTCTTAAACCCCGTGTGTCCAGCTGCCCTTCCCCAGCATGACTTGACATTGCTCCCATCACCCCCGAAGAGTTTTGGACTTAGATGTGCCAGAAGTACACCTGGAGGCAGGGGTGAGATAGTCTTCAAACATAGCAAGTGATAGCAAATTTGTACAAAGGCTCATCTCTGACCATTCAGCCTATTTCACAAGCATCGTTTGACATTTTCTATATCAGCAAAGCTCTACCAGGGAGGCTAGCTTCCTGATAAGATTATCTCATGGATTTCATTCTGTAAAATGTAATTGGTGGAGGCACCAACCGTAATTTGCTAGTGAGACCGAAAGCAACTGTCAGAAGAGGTGGAAATGAGCTGATTCATTTGACTGAAAGAAATTCCAGCAGTTGCTGGGGGTGTGGTTAAAGAGGTTCATTTCTGGACCTAGAGGTCTGTCTGTTTTGATAAGCATTCCTCCAGCTTATCTGATCTCGTGTATCTTATTAGAACAGACAATTGCCTCTTGATAAGGCCAGGAGATGGAAGCCCTTCTCTGGGTTTCCAAAATACTGTCACTAAGCACGTTGATAATGAAGACCCAATCTTTCATCTCATCTCTCAGGCTGCGCCAGCCTCTGAGAGTTGGCCTGAAAGCAGCTGGCCCTTTGCTTTCTCATATGGGTCAGCACCTCATTGAAAACTGGGTTAATTTCCCCCTCCACTCCACACCCTAGACACAAAAGAAGAAAAACTCTTTTTGCCTTAATTCCAACCTTGGCTAGAGAAACCAAGAGAGGGAGGGAGGGAGAGAAGAGCAGGGGGAGAAGGCAGAGTGCCATCCTGCTTAGGTGTTGGGCTCTGGAGTCAGGCAGTCCTGGATTTCTGCCATCTGTCCTTACCAGATGTATGCAGTCATGGGGATGTTGTCTCTCTCTGCCAGCCCCAGTTGTTATCTGTAAAACAGGGATGATGGTAGAAACTCCTAATAGGAGTACTGTGAGAATTAAATAAGATAAAGCATAGAAAGTGGAAGATGTTGTTATTACCTATGACACCTGCTGCCTGGTGAAATTCAGAGGAAGAGTCTGTTACTAAGAGTCAAGTCGGGATGTGATGCGTTTATCACCATGTGATTAGCTTACCATTAACATTAGTGATTTACATTTTACAAATTTCTTCCCAAGCTAATTCACACAACAACCCCAGGAGATGGCATTTATTTTATGACAAGAAACTGAGGTTGAGAGAGAGAGAGGTACAGGGGAGGATCCTGGTTTTATGAGGTCTTAATTGGATGCAAAATTTGGGACCCCCTTAAATAAAAAAAATGAAGAGTTAATCTTGAAAGAGACCCATGCAAACATAGGACCCTGATGCTTAAATTCATTAGCTTCACAGTAAATCTACAAGGTCATACAGCTTGTTAATAGCCAACAGGTAGGACTGGAACCTGTGTCCTTGGGCTTAAATCTTGTGCTCCTTCTACTATACACACTCTCCAGAACACTGTCCTTGCTCTTGAAGGATTAAAGGGACTTATGCACATGAAAAAACTCAGTAATAAACTACAGTGTTATCTCATGGGCTCTCAGTAGGGTAAAATATGTAGAATGAGACCGTTCCGTGGTTTTGGGGAAGGGATCATGGAGGAAATGCACTTTTAGTAGCTTTTTAAGAATTAATAGGTTTTGGAACATCGTGTCTGTATGAGAAGTGCCTTCCTTTGGGGAACACAGCTTTGCTCAAAGGTGTGATCACAGATATGAGTGGGTCATGTTTGTAGATTGGTGAGATGAAGCCAGAGGGGGCCGATGAGCCATCAAAAATGTTCCTGAGATTTGTTGTAGAGAGTCCTTCCTGTCCACTGGCTCCTCCTTTCATCTGGTTAGTCCAGCTGTGGGCTCAAGGGTTAATCTGGAAGCAGGGTCCCATATCCTTGGACTGGCATTTCTATCCTCTGGTCTCCTCTCTTCATCTC
The DNA here is from genome assembly GCA_006408695.1 of Aepyceros melampus. Classification (NCBI taxonomy): domain Eukaryota; kingdom Metazoa; phylum Chordata; class Mammalia; order Artiodactyla; family Bovidae; genus Aepyceros; species Aepyceros melampus. The sequence goes on along the minus strand of SJXQ01002156.1, from coordinate 400,174 downwards.
TACTGGGAAGCTCAGTACAGCTTTGAGCCCATGCACACTGACCTCTACAGGAGCTGCCTGCCCAGGGAACTAGGGATGCCTTTTGCAAATGACTGGATGAGATAAGCCTCCTGCTGCTACAGAGTACAATCTCCCCTCCTTTTATTACTGGATAGGAGTGCTGTGGGGGCTAAGCATTGGAGACTGATGCAAAGAGTACCCAGAATCCACAACTCTGATTCCCATAGCGATTTTCATCTTGCATATTCCCTTCTGGTCTTTGCCTATGTGCAAAGGCTCCACTGATGAACGAGCTTAGAATAGGAGAAATGTGGGCAGCAAGAACTGTGAATATGTCTTATTTTTATGGATTTGTGTCACTTGTTTGGTTGTCTTGAAAGTGCCAGCCAATCTCCAGAGTGGGTGCTTCCCTGTGTGAGGGAGGGTCTCTGGAGGAGGAAAGCCCCAGGCCCTGCCCCTGGTGCCACCCATGTCTATGCTCTGCCTCCAGGTGGTGCACTGGCAAAGCCCCCATATGCATGCCTACTACCCAGCTCTCACCTCTTGGCCATCACTGCTGGGAGACATGCTGGCTGATGCCATCAACTGCTTGGGATTCACCTGGGTGAGTAACAGTGGCTGTGGCTATAACCAGTGGTAAAGAGGGCATAGCAGGAAGGGACACTCTGGGACAGACGTATTTTGTCCTGGCTTCTGAACAGGGTTTCAAGGTAAATATTAACAATGACTACTTTCTTTGAGCTTAAGCTTTATATAGATGATCTCACCTTATTCTTTAACCCTATGAAACTATGAGTACTGGCCCCATTTTGTAGGAGCCAATTAAGAAATTAAGGCTTAAGTAACTTATCTCCCCGAGACTACACAACTCATACAGATAGAGATGAGATCTGGACTGACATCTGGTTATTACCAGTTTATGACATTCTCTAAGCACTTTGATACCTAATGGTGACATTGTCTTTGAGGGGTTAGGAATATTCCCTAAGACTTCCCTTAATAAGCTCTTAAGCACCAATCAGCTTTAAATTGTGCCAGAATCCTCCTAGAACAGCTCTGTATTTTAGGCCTTGACTATTATAGGGTGTGTGTATGTGTGTGTGTGTGTGTGTGTGTGTGTGTGTGTAGGGGTGGGTGGGTGGAGTGGGGTGGAAGCTGGAGAATTGCTATCTTTTCCAGGAGGAAGTGGTTTCTTTCTTAGTCCTAAAACCTCCCCCTGGCCTTTAGAATGCTTTTCAGTTGGATATTTTAGGGACTTAGGGAGCCAAATGGATGCCAAATGGAAGTTTCTGGGCCTGTTTGTCCATAAGGCTTTTGAGTCACAAGAGAATTTATCTCACTGAGGGTGGCATGAACCAAAGCCCCGTTTTCTTTTCCCCTTTTGGTCTGGCAGAGGATGGGGCAGGGATGGGACACAGGATCTGAAAGTGGTCCCTTCTCCCCTCTCCAGGGACAAGACAGGTTAGGCCGAGGGAAGGTCAAGGCAGAGACAGATGTGTTTGGGGGCCGGTGGGGGCATCTTGGTGCCCTGAAGCAATCCAAATGAACTGCTTCCCCTTTTTCAGGCTTCCAGTCCTGCGTGCACGGAGCTGGAGATGAATGTCATGGACTGGCTGGCAAAAATGCTGGGACTCCCGGAGCACTTCCTGCACCACCACCCCAGCAGCCAGGGGGGAGGCGTCTTGCAGGTGCCTCCTCATAGCATAGGGACGAAGTAGGAAAAGATAAGCCAGACTTGCCCGGGCGGTTCTCATGTTTTCTACGGAATTTCTGCCATGTCACTCACACCACCACCATCACGGCCACCGCTGTCACCGTGATCACTGCCACTGTCACACCCGACGCGACCATCACAGATATCACAGCCCCACCACAGTCCTTGCTCCCTCCGTTGCTGTCACTACCATCTTGACTTCCGTTGCCTTTAAATGCAGCCACCACTGTCTCCACTCTTCTTTTAGTTTTTTTTTTTCTTTTTGGAAAATGATTAAAATGTCAATAGGGCTTCTGAGTTGGACACGACTGATCGACTAAGCACAGCACAGCGCAAAATGTCAGCAGGGTTTCCCAGGCGGCGCTAGTCGCAGAGAACCTGCCAGCCGATGCAGGAGATGCTGGTTTGATCCCTGGGTCTGGACGATCCCCTCGAGGAGGGCACAGCAGTGCACTCCGGTTTTCTTCTTGGAGAATCCCATGGACAGAGGAGCCTGGCAGGCTACAGTCCATGGGGTTGCAAAGAGTCAGACACGACTGAAGCGACTTAGCATGCACTCACACACACACAAAATGTCAACACGTGATCACATTTCTGGGATCACCTGATTCAAGTTTCTTAGTTTATAATCTGACAACTCCCCTCTCTTGTCCTGTGATACACCTTATGGTAACTGGAAAAGAGAAGGCAAGCAGAGACATCTTACCCACCCTCCTAGGTCCAGGAGATCCTTGCCAATGAGAGAAATTAACAATCAATTTATCTTACCCTCTAATCCTGTCTTTTGAGTATCTGTCAAATGATAGTTCTCCAAATATTAATTTTTTTGTCAAGATCAGTGCAGCCCAGAGGAGCTTGCTGGGTGCCTCCCGTAGGCTGTGCACATTGTTAGGTACTTCTGCATCGGTAAACCCTTGGCATTCATGAGGGTTGGGTTCTGAGACCTTTGAGAAGCCCCAGATTCTTGAATTCTTCTGTAATGTGTCATTTTCTTGATTTTATGATTAGGTAGAGAAATAATAATCATAATTTTTATTCCCTCAAAGGGTGGATGTTAGGATTCAGTGAATTCATCTATTAAATAAAAGGAGCTGTGCTGCCCTGAGATGAGAACTGGGATGTTTGCTGCACCCATTTGCTAGCTAAGTGACTCCCTCTCTCACTCTAGTCTTTTAAAAAATTATTTATTTATTTATACATTTTTGACTGCACTGGGTCTTTGTTGCTGCACACGGGCTTTCTCTAGTTGTGGCGAGCGGAGGCTACTTTCTAGCTGTGGTGCTTGGGCTTCTTGCTGAGGTGCCTTCTCTTGTTGCAGCACACAGGTTCTAGGGTGCGCGGGCTTCAGTAATTGTGACACATGGGCTTAGTTGGAGTCTTCCTGGACCAGGGATCAGACTTGTGTCCCTTGCATTGGTAGGTGGATTCTTAACCACTAGGACCACCGGGGAAGTCCCATCTCCTTCTAGTCTTGTACTGATTAAATCTATCCTCACAAGAAAGACAAATTACTGCATGTTGTAGACCTTCTGGGTATTAGCAGATAGTTACAGCTTCAGATATTATATCTGGAAGAACATGCTAAATGTCTGCTGGGCACGATCTTGCTTTTCATCTAATTATCTCAAGAATCCTGTAGGTAAATAGTGTCACTTAAACATCATCCCAGATGTTTGAAACCAGAGCCCTGGAGCTCAGAGAGGTTAAAATTTTGCTCCAGATCATACAGCTGGTGAGTGGAAGAACAAGGATGTGAACCCCAGGCCTGTCTAAACTCAAACAGTGCCTCCTCCTGTGCCCATCGGCTCTATGGACTTGGTTTAGTCCTGTCATCTCCCTGAGCATCACTGTTCTTGTATGTAGACAGTAATCATGTGACACAGGTCTGACGAGGAGCAAGTGGGATGGCAGAAAGTTCTTTGTAAACTATGAATTGCTATATGGATAGAAGGTGGTATCATTATATTATTATTACTATTCTGCTGGCTTCCTTATTGTGGAGTGATTTTTAGCCACTGAATATCTTGTGGGATCTGGTCTACACCACTCTCTGTGACACAGTCTGCCAGGCTTTTCAGCAGGGACCAATCAGTTGTAGGTCACTTGAAGATTTCAAGAAGCCAGGACACCCAAGACTGAGCAAACAAATGACAAGGAACATCACGATTCTTGGGAGGTTGCTGAGGTGGCCCCCAGGGTTCCCACAGTCACGGCCAGAGCAAAATCCTACCTAATCTTTTCTGGATAATGATAGTCCCCTCTGGGAGGCAGCGAAAGAGTCGCTCTCCATTTTATAAATGGAAAAGAGCCTTCTGGAGGGGTGATACTAGCTTAAGGTCACAAGAGCCATCAGCAGCAACACTGAGGCCCAAGTCCTCCCGCCCACGGGCCAGGACTCTCCCTCTCTGGGATATCCCTGTGGAGACAAACTCCATTTCACACCCAATACTGGGCTGGCCAAAAAGTTTCAGTTTTTCCATAAGATGATATGGGAAGATCTGAGGTTTTGGAAAAGATCTGAACTTTTTGGCCAAAAGAATACATCGAAAAAAAAAATTTTTTTTTTTTAAGACACAGGGAATGAACATATCTACAAGCAGACATGTATCGAGCATTCTCCGGACATTCTCTTTTTTTGGTCCCAGTGGCCAATAAAGATGTTGTTGAAAACTGGAAAGCTATAGGAGAGGAAGGTGTCCCAGGAATGCATAGGAGATTGTCAATGGAGATGGAGAACAGGCATGCGAGCTGGGGAGTGGGGGGAGGCAGCTCCTTAGGCAGGAGCTGTATGTGTGCTTCCTCAAGAATAGCTATTACACACACACACACACACACACACACCTACAGAAGCTGGGGAATTTGTCAAGAGAATACATGGAGAGGCTACCACTGTGAACCCTTCTTCCACTGCAGAGCACAGTCAGTGAGTCCACCTTGATCGCCTTGCTGGCAGCGAGGAAGAACAAAATCCTGGAAATGAAAGCCTCTGAGCCTGAGGCGGATGAGTCCTTCCTGAACGCCCGGCTTGTGGCCTATGCCTCCGACCAGGTGAGTTGCCCAACACAGGCCAAGCCTTCAGGCAGGGAGGGCTTGGCTTCTGGAGTCTTAATTCTTGAATGATTTCCCTGTAGACAGAAGCTTGCTGGGTTCAGGGCTACTCAGGCCTGGGGGATTTTCCAAGGAACCGTGGGGGAAGACAAACGTCAGATACTGTATTTGCTTCCCTTTGTCTGGTTTCAGTGGTTTCTGGGAGTGCTCATTCCCAGACGACTCTGCTAACATGTTTCCGTGGTCCTTCCAGGCCCACTCCTCGGTGGAAAAGGCTGGTCTGATTTCCCTGGTCAAGATGAGATTTCTGCCTGTGGATGAGAACTTCTCGCTCCGAGGGGAAGCTCTTCAGAAAGCCATCAAGGAGGACAGGGAAAGGGGCCTGGTGCCCATCTTTGTAAGTCAGACCACATTCTCAGCTTAGAACAGTAGAGTTGGAAGGGGAGGAAGGAATTTTGGCAGAATTCAGGTAAGTAACAGGCTGAAACAAGAGCCAAAAGGTCCTCAAATACATTGTTTTACAAAGTATGAGCTGATATGTTAGGAAATAAGTTGTGTGGGTCATAACCAGCATTAAAAGAAAAAAAACAAGAAATAGAATAGAAAATATGAGAGTACCTTCCTGTATTGAGAATATGCATTGTGTGGTAAAACTTTTATTTCAAATACACAGGTGTGTATGTCCTAGTTGGCTCTCTAAAAGATATTTCTTACTGTTGTTGTTCAGTTGTTGTGTCCGACTTTTTGTGATCCCGTGGACTGTAGCAGGCCAGGCTTCCCTGTCCTTCACTATCTCCCTGAGTTTGCTCAAGCTCACGTGCATTGAGTCAGTGATGCCATCCAAGCATCTCATCTTCTGTCGCCCTCTTCTCCTTCTGTCCTCAATCTTCTCCAGCATCAGGGTCTTTTCCAGTTAATTAGCTCTCTATACGTTAGTTAACCAAAGTATTGGAGCTTTGGCCTCAGTCCTTTCAATGAATATTCAGTGTTGATTTCCTTTAGGATTAACTAGTTTATCTCCTTGCAGTCCAAGGGACTTAAATCTTAAGAGTCTTCTCCAGTACCACAATTTGAAAGCATCAGTTCTTCAGTGCATAATTTCTTACTGTGGGTCATGTTAAAATATAGTGTGAAATACCCGCTGTTTCAATCGGATGCATGGGGTAGATAATGTCTCTGCCAAAATTTTTTTTCAGGCTGAGTGTGTCACACAAGCCTATCTTCCTATGTTAACTGCCTTTGTTTTCTCCCAGGTCTGTGCAACGCTGGGGACCACCGGGGTCTGTGCATTTGACTGCCTGTCAGAGCTGGGCCCCATCTGTAAGTGTCTGCCCCATCTGGCTAGGAAGACAAGTGATGAGTTTTAACATGTTCCCTAGAGTAAGAGCCTGAAGCCAGCTCAGTGGAATTCTCCTGTTCCTCCTTGGTCAAGGCACAGAGCGTGGGAGGAGTCACCAGAGGTCACGAGTGCCTTATCCCAGGCAGCCAGGTCACCGCTTCTCCCAGGGGGGACTGAGCTGACCTCCCTTGCATCCCATCCTCAAGGCAGCAGTGGGAGATCCTCAGATCTCTCACCTTCTCCCTTGTATGTTGAAACCTGCTTAAAGTAGGGTGTATCCAAAACACAGGCTAAATGAGCCATAGTGGAATATTTTCTAGTCTCGGCTAAGAAAATGGAAAGGGCAGGGCAGAGTAAACCCCTGAGTGAAGATTGGGGGAATAAGGGCAGGAGAGAAGCCCAAATGTGATTGTTCAGAATTCTCAAGTGAGAAGCCCATTAGGAAAGAGAGCCCTTCCCTCTCTAATGTTTGTATTGGATCCATTAACCTTGTTCTCTGGGCCAGTGGTAAATTGGCTTCTGTTCGAGAAAGCTCTGAGTGGAGCCCAAGAGGGTGTCGCCCCTCTGGTCGGTGAAAGGAAAGGCCAGGGTGAGGCCTGCAGGCTTTCCCCATCCGGGTGGCCCTGCCTCCCTGAGCCCCACTCCTTGCACTGACACCCTCCCCATGCCCACATGCCTCTGGGTCTCATTCCGTCCTGGGCATCCTTGCCCAGTCCTTCCCTCACAGCCAGGCCAGGCGAAAGATGCCCTTTAGCTGCTGGCGACAACCAACGCCCACCCGCGCTGCCATCCCCAGCAGGTGACGTTTGCCTCCTCAGGTGCCCGTGACAGGCTGTGGCTCCACATTGACGCTGCCTACGCAGGCACTGCCTTCCTGTGCCCCGAGTTCCGGGGCTTTCTGAAGGGCATCGAGTATGCCGATTCCTTCACCTTTAACCCTTCCAAGTGGATGATGGTGCACTTTGACTGCACCGGCTTCTGGTGAGTGTGGCAGCCAGGCTCCCAGCCTGTGGGAAGGCCTTGCTTCCTCCAGAGAGGCCTGAGCCCACTGATGCCCATTTGGAACCCCGCAGGGTCAAGGACAAGTACAAGCTGCAGCAGACCTTCAGCGTAGACCCCGTCTACCTCAGGCACGCTGACTCGGGCGTGGCCACCGACTTCATGGTGAGTGGCGGGCGTGGACAGCCTGCGGGCTCTGAGATGGAAAACTGGCTGCTTCTGACCCCCCAAGGGTCTCCGTCCCTCACATTCTGAGCCCATCCCACAGAATTGCTGCTGTGTACCTTCAGATTCAAACTGTGCCTGAGCATACAGAATGAAACCCAGAAAACTTTATTAAAAACCCTAGAAAATGTGACCAACCTTTGAGGCAGTGTGCAAGTTTCCTAAGTATCTGTGGCATTTAAAAATTCTCCCAATTCCCTTCTGCGTCCATCCTGGGCAATCTTTTCTGCTTCCTCCTCAGCAGCAGGGCAGGGAGGAGAATTTCTACAGGCAGGAAAAGAGGCTCCTTGCTTACACCACTGTCCTCCTTTTGTCCCTGTCGAGGCACTGTGGGAAGCTACATGATGGGGATGGGGCAATGGGCACCCTTCCTGAAGTTCTGGATGCCTCCAAGCGTTCCTGTCTGCCCAGTAGCTGCACCGCAGTCTCTTGATGCTGTCCACGTTCTCAATCTGTACTGTCTCTTGGGGAAATAACTTCTTCAGATTTACTTCTCAGTCTGAAGATGGGTCCTTCCTTTAATTATAGGGGAGACAGGGATGTAAGAGCTTCCCCGGTGGTGCTAGTGATAAAGAAACCCCTGCCAATGCAGGAGACGTAGAAATGTGGGTTCAATCCCTGGGTCTCGAGGATCCCCCGAAGGAGGACATGGCAACCCACTCCAGTTTTCTTGCCTGGAGAATCCCATGGACAGAGGAGCCTAGCGGGCTACAGTCCATGGGGTTGCAGAGTTGGACAGGACTCTTAGCAACTTAGCATGCACACACTCAGTGATGTAAACTAGTAAATTACATATAACATAGCCAAAGCGAGGGATAGTGAGATGAGCTGGCTCTGAGATTCCATACAAGCAGTGGGCTTTTGGGAAACTTAGTGAACCTCTCTCAGCCTTGACTTTCTCATCTGCAAAATGGGCATGGTGGTACTGGTTTCATAGGATATTGTGAGGCTGCAATGGAAACATAACAAGTAGATCACTTATTACTGGAATGTGGTACATGCTCCATAAATGGTAGGCATGACATTTCTAAAAGCTCTTCTTTTAAGCTGCAGAGGTTTGTTGTATAGTAAAGAGATTAAGTATGTAGGTACCAAAGACAAATGACCTGTGTTTGAATTCTGGCTTCTCCATTTATTAATTTTTGTGGACTTGGGCAAATGACTTAAACTATTTAGGTTTTCTCATCTATAAAATGAGGGTGATAATAACAGTACTATCTTCTTAGGCTTGCTGTGAGGATTGAATGAATGAATTCAGAGAAGCACAGAGAGAGATGCCTACTATCTGTGAGTCATTTTTTGTGAAGAGACAAGTACAAGCTGCAGCAGACCTTCAGCGTAGACCCCGTCTTCTCTCCTTGGGCTGAAGCATCTAGTCCTTTTAGTCCTAAAATAATCACTCTATCATCTTTTGATTATATTGGTTACTACCCCTTGGACCAGTTCATATTTCTTTAGATTTTTTTTTGAAGATTTTTGATTAGAATTTCAGTCAATAAGCTTACAGTGGTCTGGGAGGAACCTCCAGAAGAAGCTGATAAAAATAGAAGAAGAATAGTTCTTTCGTCGCTACTGCCCTGTGTAGTGGGTTTTCAGTATTTTTTTTTAATAAAAAAATACAGCAGCCCAAGGGCCAGATATCTTTAGGGATAATTCTGGGTTTCTCTCCTGAGTATGATATGATGCCTATTTTCCTGTAAATAAACTTGGATCATCATAACTTAAGAGCATTTTCTTACCTTGGCCCATTTTGGATTTTATGTTACTTTTTGTGTTTTTGTCCAGAGCCCTGTCTCAGGATCTTCTTGTGGCTCATTCCCATCACTTTCAAGATTTTATGGTGCTCTGTCTCTTGCAGATCACTCATAAGAATGTTAAATTGAGCTTTTCTTAGCACTGATCCAGGGGAATCTTACTATGAATATTTCTACAACCAGAAGGTGCTACTTTATTTTTTCCTCCCCTCACCTCTAATCTTATGGATTTTAATTTTCAAATCTTGAAGCAATCCTGGAAAAGTGAAGCTGCTGTCCGTTGTGATCCCAGGGGTCTTCACTGCTGCTCTCATACCTCAAGCTCTTTTTCACCCAGGTGACTGAAACTTTAAATAAAAGCTTAGCCATTTTAAGATGAGCCAGAAATAGAGCAGCAACTTGGTAGAGAAGACTTGAGGACTTCATCCCTGGGACCTTGGAGCCACCTAAAATCAGGGCTAGATTCTTCTGACATCAGGAAGCTTCCTCTTCTCCCCATAGTTAGTGGAGAGGGCATTGTCTTGTCCTTGGCAGGCAGACTGGCAAAACCTTAATAGGACATAGAAAAGATTTGGTGATACCTTGAGTTAAAGAAGAGCCATGTCCAAATTTCCTGTTCCAACAGAAAATGTCAGCTAGAATCACCCTCCTGGGTCAGCATGGATTGGTTTCAGAATAGTAACAAGAGGAACAACTGGGGGATATGGACAGACTGTAAAGAAATCAAAATGAAAATCATCTCTGCTTCTCATTTAATTTTTGGTCAGTTATTGCAGTCAATTGGCCATAGCCATCTGGAAAACTTTATTTTTAGGAAAGACCACTATTATCCATTCAATAGTCTACATCCGGAGTGTCCATCTAACTAAGGGTGGAGTTTACACTTTCCTCCTGTATCCAGGTTTTGATGCCCTCTGCTGGTAGAGAAAGTCCCCAAGCTGGTCGTCAACACTAGAGTGTTTTGCTTGGAAATCAAGGGCTTAGGACAGAGAAACGTTGTCCATCAACCAAGGGGTCATGTCCAAACTTTGCCTGGATGGGGAACTGGGGTGAAGGATGCAGATGTGCAGAGTTTGCGGATTAGGCAGTCCTGTGAAGGACTAGATAAATATTTGATGAAACAAACATTTATTGTTAGTCAACAGAAATTATGGCACAGCTTTCTGACACTCGAGGAGGAGGTCATTTGAACTCAGAATACTCATCAGGCAATTGCAAATGTTTTCCAAACCCTTTGCTCTGTTTTCAGACCTTAGATATTGGTGTGGAATTGGTTTAACATTTTCAGCTCTTTGGTGCCCGCAACCTTGAACTTCAAGCTCTGTTGGACTTGGTCACCAGGAGCAAAGGATCAGTTTGAGTCTAACAGAGGCTGAGATACGCTTGCTTATTTGAAATCCAAGGACTGGAATGCTGCCTCCTGAGGACACAGGAATGTCACACGGAAGATGAGGACAGGGCAGTGATATTAAGTAACGATCATCTTGGTTCTAGGCAGAAATGCCGCTGTGATTGGTGGCTCACATTTTATCATCTAAATAGCCAACATCTACTGACAGTTTCCTGTGAAGCTCTTCACCTGGTTCTCTTCACACCACTTCCCTTGTCTCACGAGGAGCCAGTGAGGCAGCAGTGCCCAAGGGCACAGGTAGTAAGAGGCAGAACTTGAGGAGAAACCCAGGTTTTTAAGACTCAAGCATCTGAGCTCTTGACCCCCATACTTTACACTTTTGTAATAGAAATAAAACTTTATTTTCTGCAATTCAAGTAACTTAGGTTCTTTTTAGAGAAAGTCGTATTTTGCCCTGTCTTGAATTTCCGCCCGGGATGAAACGCTTAAAGTAGCATTTAAAGCAAAATGTCTTCCCCTTGGTTCAGGGTCATGGACTTGGTGTCCGCCTGTGCTGCTCTTAGGGCCAGCTTCACGAGGGTTTGGTCACATAATGAAGCGGCCTCCAGGTACCCTGCCTGGCTTCTTACCAACAAGCTCAGGAGTCATGGTGACAGCGTGGATCCCTGGAGGGCTTTGTGGACGACGGATGATGAAGCCCGGGGGGTGTGTGGGAGCAGCGGGGGTCCCTGTCTTTAACCACGAGCACTGTGTTCCTTTGTTCTAGCACTGGCAGATCCCCTTGAGCCGGCGCTTTCGCTCTATTAAACTCTGGTTCGTGATTCGGTCCTTTGGGGTGAAGAATCTTCAAGCGCATGTCAGACACGTATGTAGTGGGCAGATGTGGGCGGAGCCTGGGCTCTCTTTATGGCCTAGTGGGGAGGAAGGCTGGTTTCTGCAGACCTGCCCAGGGACTTGTGATGTATGGCTCAGATGTCTGGGCCTGTTCCTGAACTCCTGGGACTTGATTACTCAGGGTGGCCATCTGTTTGTTAGCTAGAGGATCACTGAGCAGAACGTGACACCAAGGGCTGTCTGGTGTCTGTCCTGCCCATTGGAGTGTCTCACCATCCCTTCTGCTACTATCGAGCACCGGGGAGGCATGGCGCGAGAGCCTGGTTTGCAGAGAAAGAGAGAGTAAATCAAAGGGCGGCATGTGCCCAGAGTAGGAGCCTGTGTTTTAAATAATTACTCGGATAGTCACAGCTATTTGGAAACGTTAGTCACTCTCATGGTTATGCCAGAAACCTGGCCCTCCTGGCTTAGACATGTAGACCTACCAAGTCTGGAACAAACTTCCCTGCATTAGGTCAATAAGTATTTACTAAAGGCATATTTGGTACAATTTATTTCAACTCAATTCAACAAAAAAATTAGTGTTAGAAAAGAGACCCGGAGGTGACTGAGATAGGTACAGTCCCTCTGTCATTCTTTTTTTTGTTTGTTTGTTTGTAAACCTTCATATTTATTAAACCTGCACCTGTGATAAAATTGCACTGATCAAAATACACACAAGCACATACACAGGTGAGTATTGATAACCCCCAATCTATAAAATTCATAGATTGTGTCCATGTCAATATGCTGGTGGTGATACCGTAGTATAAATTTTCAGGCTGTCATCATTGTAATAAAATGAGTAAGACAGCATGTGAGCTATGATTTCTTATAAGTACCTGTGAATTTATAACTACATACAAATAAAAGTTTACATTTATTCAGACCACATTTAAATTTGTCGGTAAATTTCACAATGACAGTCTCACTGTGACACCTCTGTAGGGGCACTTCACAGGTAAGAACTGAGCCAGGTGGGTGCAGTGACTTGCAATCTGTATTATGTCTAAGATTTTTGTCAAGCAGCACTAGACAAAATGGCTAAGGCTCTATCATATTCTTCCTGGAAGGGGTGGAACTTAACTAAGAATTTTGTCAGCAGTGTTTTCCTCTCATTTTTAAAAGTGCCCATGAGAAAGACAAGGTTGCTGAATAAAAGCAGCAGGCTTAATCCAAAAATGTCATCCTTTGTTCCTCTGTGTATCTTTTCCTGTCCACCTTTCCTCTAGGAAATTCCTTCCTCCTTTAACAAACATAAAGCCCAGTGAAATGGTTGAATCACTAAGGATGACTGGCTTACTACTGGTAATTTTACATTTGTTATTAACATCACGGTGTTGGTTTACTGGGTGCTGATCAATGAGCAGCTGTCACCCAGCCTATTGAGGGACATGAGGCACTTTTGCTTTCTCTAGATTGATTTTCAGACTGAAGACTGAAATGTAGTCGTTAGGGGATGAGGTGGTGGAGGCTACAAATTGTCAGGAAAATACTTTTGCTTCCAATTTAGGACTGGATAGTGACCTGCAGGTGCTGGCCCACTCCCCTAATGCTGCCTCTTCCCAACTCAAAGTCCTCAATTTCCATCAGCTCCCCTTTTCCTGCACTAGGCCCAGACCGCGGGGCCTGGCTTTCAAGGACCCAGTTATCAGCCTGTAAGCTCAGGCTTCTACCTGGCCCATTCCAGCTGCATCCTCAATGTGCCTCTACGCCTTCACCTGTTTCACCCTCCTGAACCACCCTCTTCTCTCCAAATGATGCCAGTAGATTAAGTTCCGCTTCTCCCAGGAGCTTCCCTCACTATTCCACCTGCCATCATCTCTAGATTTGTACCTGAGATGTCTTACTCATGTAGATTTAAGAAAAATTTACACAGAAAGTTCTCAAAATTGGTAGGGCAAGATGGAAATGGGTTTGGAGGGAAGGAGGTATGGGGGAAATGATGACAGAATTAGAAAGTAAATTGTGAAAGTATAAAACAGCTAGAAAACACTTAGTGGAGTGCTTCCCCTGAGAGAGAGTTTTAGGGCTTGAAAATGAAAAGTGCTTAGGCAGAGATTGGAGATAATTTTAAACAGATCACGCCTTGGAGAGAGAATGTGGTTCTGGATTAAATAAAAGGATTTTGACTAAATCCTTTTGACTTCTCTTGAAATAGAGTAGCCAGTGTGAGAGTCAGGTAGTAGCAATTACTTAGCAAATAGTTTATTAAGATCCTTCTGGTTACCTGGGGAAGTTTTTAAAAATGAAAGAAAGGGCAAAAAAAAAAGGCAAATTTTAGCCTTATTTAGTTAGTAATTCTAAGGAAAAAAAAGGAAATTAAAAATGATAACTTCAGTGAAAGATCAATATGGGCTTTAAAATTATTTTATTGTGGTAAAATATAGATAACCCTTTAATTTTAATCTTAAAAATTTTTTTTTCTTTCTTTTAAAAAAAACATTTTATATTAGGGTAGAGCCAATTAACGATGGTATAATAGTTTCAGGTGAATAGCAAAGGGACTCAGACATACGTATACATGGATCCATTCTCCCCCAAACTCCCCTCTCATCCAGGCTTCCATATAACGTTGAGCAGAGACAACTCTAACCATTTTTACATGCACAATTCAGTGGTATTAGGTATACTCACAAAGTGTGCAACAGTCATTACTATTTCCAGAACTTTCCCTTCATCCCCAGGAGAAACTCTGTACCCATTAAACAGGTTTAAAGCCTTCTCCATGAGGATAATTGGTAAAAATATATTCTTTGTGGAATGTGAGGTGAAAATGTTTGAGAGGTTAGGGGAAGATGGAGACTTAGGAGATGGGGGCAGGCCTGTCAGCAGCCCACATTGTGCCTTAATGTGCAGGAGAAACAAAATGTTGCTTCCTCTGAGCATTTGCACCCTGCAAGAGGCACCTGGCTGGCACTGTAGAACGTGGGCTGGGTGTGGGCCCTTGCCAGCCCCCTTGGTCAGTCTAGAAGCTGAGACACCTGAAGCTGGTTTATGAGGGCACATTTTCTTAATGGCAAAGCAAGTGGCTTCTGGGAATTCCTTGGTGGTCCATGGTTAGCACTCTGTACTTTCACTGCTGAGGGCCGGGGTTCAAAGGGAAACTAGGATCCCGCAAGCCTTCTCTTTCCGGGGGTGGTTGAGAGAGGGCCTTGAGACATGAGTTCTCAAAGTGGAGCTAATGTGACAAGTAATACAGAGCCACTGGAGGTTTTACAGCTTGGAACAAAATCAAATGGATAAGGAAATCAGGCAGAAGTCACTTAGGTCTCTATGGTTCACAGGCGTGACAGCTTTAAACTTGTTTAGCAGGACAAAGTTTTATGCACAGTCTTCTCTTCCTGTTAATAATCTCAGTTCTCTTGATGTTCACAATTCTAGGGCACAGAAATGGCCAAGTATTTTGAATCTCTGGTCAGAAGTGACCCTTTCTTTGAAATTCCTGCCAAGAGGCACCTTGGCCTGGTGGTTTTTCGTCTCAAGGTAATGCCATCTTCTGTCTCACATGAAGGGTGTTATTTGGTGACTTTCAGCCGCTTGGAAATGTAAATAGTGGGCTTCTGGGGATGTTTACCGGGAATAACGTGGTATGCTCTTGTCTTTATCCTTCAAACAGGGTCCTAACTGCCTCACAGAAAGCGTGTTAAAGGAAATAGCTAAAGCCGGCCGTCTCTTCCTCATTCCAGCCACTATCCAGGACAAGCTGATCATCCGTTTCACTGTGACATCCCAGTTCACCACCAGGGATGACATCCTGAGAGACTGGAATCTCATTCAGGATGCTGCCACTCTCATCCTGAGTCAGCATTGTACTTCCCAACCCAGCCCTCAGGGGGCGAACCTCATCTTCCAAACCAGGGGCCCCAGAGCCTTGGCCAAGGAGATGTCCTTTCCCCCTGTCAACGGAGCAGGCGATGACCCAGCCCATTCCAGGAAGATTGTCAAGCAGCCTCCGCGTGTGGGAGCCAGTCCTGTGAACCACCATCCTGAAACCCTGCCCGACCCACTGGATGACTGCTTCTCTGAAGAGGCTCCAGACGTCACCGAGCACAAGCTGTCCTCCTTCCTGTTCAGTTACTTGTCTGTGCAGAACAAGAAGAAGGCAGTTCGTTCCCTCAGTTGCAATAGTGTACCTGTGAGTGCTCAAAAGCAACTGAGCAAGAAGGCTCAGTGAAGAATGGTGGCTCCTCCCGGGTCAGAATCTTTTCTAGGTTCCCAGAAGAGATGATGATGCTGAAGAAGAGTGCCTTCAAAAAACTAATCAAGTTCTACAGTGTCCCCAACTTTCCTGAATGCAGCTCTCAGTGTGGGCTACAGCTGCCCTGCTGCCCTCTGCAGGCAATGGTTTAAACCAGGGGGTTCAGCCTGGGTCCATAAATGTGTTTTAAGGAGTCTCTGAACCTCTTAAAATTGATTCTGAATTTATGTGCTTATATGTATGTGCATTTTTCTTGGGAAAAAGCCAATGATTTCTCATGAACCTCATAGAGGTTCATGACCTATGATAGGATTCAAATAGAGAATTTAAGCCAGCATGGTCCAGAAGACTCCAGCGGGCTGGCTAGAGAGAAAGGGTCTAGGGTGGGGCATTGACGGGCAGCTTCTGTGGTTTAGCTTGTGACACTGAGACTTTCAAGTTTCATGAAACATAATGTGGAAATAAATTGTGCTTGTCTCTGAAAAAAATTATTCTGTGTCACTCAATTGACCACTGAAATACTTGTTTTTGCTTTTTCCATTATGGTTTATTACAGGGTTTTGAATATAGTCCCCTGTGCTATGCAGTAGTACAGGGAAGGATTTTGTTGTTTATCCATTCTGGATATCCTAGTTTGTATCTGCTAATTCCAGATTCTCAATCCATCCCCTTACCCCTACTCCCGTCTTGACAACCACAAGTCTGTTCTCTCTGTGAATCTGTTTTCATTGCATAGATAAATTCATTTGTGCCATATTTTAGATTCCACATATAAGTGATATCATATGGTACTTGTCTTTCCATTTCTGATTTACTTCATTTAGTATGATAATGTCTAGTTGCATCCATGTTGCTGCAAATGACAGTATTTCATTCTTTTTTGTGGCTGAGTAGTATTCTGTTGTGTGTGTGTATATATATATATATATATATATACACGTGTATATATATGTGTGTGTGGGTATATACACACACTGTATCTTCTTATCCATTCACCTTTTGGTGGACTTGTAGATTGTTTCTATTTTTGGCTATTGTAAATAGTGCTGCTGTGAACATTGGGTTGTATGTATCTTTTTGAATTATAGTTTTATCCAAAGATATGCCTGGGAGTGGGATTGCTGGGTCAACTCTAGTTTTTTGAGGAACCTCCATACTGCTTTTCATGCACCAATTTACATTACCATCAACAGTGTAGGAGTGTTCCTTTTTCTCCATACCCTCTCCAGCAGTTTTTGTTTGTGGACTTTTTAAGGATGCCATTTTGACCAGTGTGGGTGGTAACTTACTGTAGTTTTGATTTGCATTTCTCTAATAATTAGTGATGTTGAGCATCTTTTCATGTGCCTGTTGGGTGGCTGTATATCTTCTTTGGAGAAATGTCTATTTAGGTTGGGTTGTTTGTTTTTTGTTATTGACTTGTATCAGCTGTTTGTATATTTTGGAAATTGAGCTCTTGTCAGTAGCATTATTTGCAAATATTTTCTCCTAGTCTGTAGGTTGTCATTTTTTTGTTTATAGTTTCTTTTTCTGACCACTAAAATATTGATTTATTAACCAGGGTATGTTCTGGAGCCTAAATGAATGTACTTACAGATTTTTAGTGTGCTAAAGATCTGACTTTAATGTGAGAAAAAGTTTGGAGAAGCCCTTGGTAGGAAAAACACAGTTTGAGCCAGACACTGTGACTTACAGTTTATAAATGAGGAAATAGAGACGCTAGGTCACACAACTTACAAATGGGCAAGCCCAGGACTCCTTATCTTCATGCTATTCCCACCAGATTATACTGTTCAAGGTTGTCCTTGATCAGAATCTCACTATTCATCAGACCTCTCTAATTCTTCTTTACAGGTAAATGTTCCCTCTCTAGGTTTGGAACCTGTGCATTTTCTTTTTTTTCTGGATCCTGTAGTCAAATAAAAGTTTTGTTCCCAAGCAGCTTACCCATGGTGAGTTCTTTCCATTTCAGATGGTACTTTTATAGGGAGTAGGCAATGGCATCCACTCCAGTACTCTTGCCTGGAAAATCCCATGGACGGAGGAGCCTGGTGGGCTGCAGTCCATGGGGTCGCTAAGAGTCAGGAGTGATTTCACTTTTACTTTTCACTTTCACGCATTGGAGAAGGAAATGGCAACCCACTCCAGTATTCTTGCCTGGAGAATCCCAGGGACAGAGGAGCCTGGTGGGCTGCCATCTGTGGGGTCGCACAGAGTCGGACACGACTGAGGCGACTCAGCAGCAGCAGCAGTTCTGAAATTGGTTATATTAACGCTGTTAAAGTGGCTGCTAGTTAAAACGGTAAGGATACATTTTTTTTTTCTTTTTTTTTTTTTTCGGTTGCTGGGTCTTTGTTGCGTGCAAAAGCTTCTCTCTACTTGCCATGTGCAGACTTAATTGTCCTGTGGCATGTGGGTGGGATCTAGTTCCCTGACCAGGGATGGAACCCAGATCTTCTGCGTTGGAGGGCAGATTTTTAACCACTGGACCACCAGGGAAGTCCTGGTAAGAACAGATTTTCAATCAGTAATAACTATTTGCTATAGAAAAATGAGTCCAGTGTGAACTAGGCTTAACTATATTTGTACAGAGGTCACTGGGCACTTTAGAGGGAGAATGTGGGAACAGGGAGGACGCCTGGAGGGGCTCAGTAAGGTTAGGGAAATGAAAAATTACCAAAAGCAGCAGAGGGGTTTGATCCATGGAAAGCCCACGTGGGTTTGCTAACTGGTGCTTATCGAAGTGAGGCCCCTACCCTTCCACAGAGGTTAGGAGATAGGGATCCTATCTTCAAGCATTGGCTGGAATAAGTGGAAAATACTTTGGCAGCCTTGGGTTTTCTCAGGCAGGTACTTTAAGGGGATGTAGGATTATCCGAGGGGTGTGGCCTTGAACACTTAGAAACTCTGCTCCTATTTTGTTCAAGTCTTTATAAGCCAAGGTTGTGGCCCAGTTGTGAAGAGGACTTGGAGGAGCCTAGGTAGAGTTTTGGTCAGGGTGAGAATCTTTGTTAAGAGTTTATACTTGATATTACCCTTGTTCTCAATTGGTCCCTGAACTTTGCCCATATTGGAATCACCTGGGAGTCTTTAAAAAAAATTACTGATACCTGGTGCTCACTCCCAGAAATCTTGATCTAACTGGTATCAGATGGGCCTAAGGCTTTGGGTTTTTTAACAGTTCTCCAGTGATTCTAAAAAGCAGCAGTGTTCTAGAGTCACTTGCTGTTCCAAGAGGGGCATGTGCACCAGAAGCACTGGCATCCCCATGTACTTCTTACGCAACTTGAAGCTTGAGAAGCCCTGCTCCAAGCCAGTAGTTCTCAAGTTGAGCCCGCCGCAGAGTCACCAGCAGGGCTCGTTAAAACATAGGTGGCTGGGCCCCTCCCCAGTGGTTCTGATTCAGTAGGTCTGAGGGGCCTGATAATTTGCATGTCTGACAAGTTCCCAGCTGATACTGATGCTGCTGATCTGGGAACATGCTCTGGTCTATAAAGAGGTGGTCTCTTCTGCAGGTGCTGGGTGGGAGGTTAATGATAATGAGCTGTCTATACATCTTCTCCCTAGGCGTTCACTGTTTATTTTTGTTTTATTAAAGAGGTTTGACTAGACACTCTAGGATTGCTTTTAGTTTTGCTGTAGCAAATAATACGTATATGTGTATCGAGTAAATAGACACTGTTAACATGAGTTTTCAAGAACAATTGAAGGCTAAAGATGATAGAGTGCTGCTTTATGCTGGACCTTCCCTGACACCTGTACTTTGAGTCACTCCAAATCTAAGATCCAAATCTAAATCTAAGTTAATGAAAGATAATCCACACCCGAAGAACTGAATTATACTAAGCACACATGATGTGTAACTCAGGATGCTTTTTCTCTGTGTCAGTGGTTCTCAAAATGCAGCCCCTGATCATCAGCATCAGCATCACTTGGGAATTTGTTAGAACTGCAAATTCCAATTCCAGTTTCAACTCTGGAGAATGGGTCCCAGCAGTCTGTGTCTTTTTAAAAATATATGTTTATATGTTTATTATTGGCAGGGCTGGGCTTCCTTGCTATGCAGGCTTTCTCTAGTTGTGGAGAGTGGGGATACTCTCTAGTTGCGGTGCATCGGCTTCTCATTGCAGTGGCTTCTCCTGTTGCAGAGCACGGGCTCTAGGCGTGCGGACTTCAGTAGTTGCTGCACGTGGGCTAAAAGCTGTGGCTTGAGGGCTCCAGAGCACAGGCTCGCTGGGCTGCAGTCCATGGGGTCGCTAAGGGTCGGGCACGACTGAGCGACTTTCACTTTCACTTTTCACTCTCATGCATTGGAGAAGGAAATGGCAACCCACTCCAGTGTTCTTGCCTGGAGAATCCCAGGGACGGGGGAGCCTGATAGGCTGCCGTCTATGGGGTCACACAGAGTCGGACACGACTGAAGTGACTTAGTAGTAGTAGTAGTAGTAGTAGTAGTAGAGCACAGGCTCAGTAGTTGTGGCACACAGGCTTAGTTGACCCGCAGCATGTGGGATCTTTCCAGACCAGGGATCAAAGTGGTGTTCCCTGCATTGCAAGGCAGATTATTAATCACTGGCCTGCCAGGGAAGTCCCAGTCTGTGTCCTACCAAAACTTTTTGGTGAAGGTGATTCTCAGTGTTCAAGTTTGAGACTCACTGCTGTACCTGAACTAGAAGACTCAGATAATCTATTTAGCTCATCCTCTCTGCCTCTAACATACCTCCCCATGCCCCCCCCCCACATATATATAGAAAAGCTTGCATGTGGAACCAGATATTTATCAGAGTTGCCTGATAAAAAAATAATTATTGCCTCCCATGTATGAGGCACGAGATATATAATGATGAGCAAAATAGATGAACTCTGTACTCTCATGGAGCTTACAGCTTCATAGATGTATGACATCTGTGCCAAAGGAAACTGACTATCATAGTGGAATGCACCATCAGCTGGATATCCACATGACAACATGGTACTCTGTGCGCCTGGGGAGACGGTACCCATGCCGACTAGAAAACCCGGGTTGGCCAGGCATCCAGCTTCCCCCTGCACAGGGCTGCAGTGATCCTGACGACATCCTTCCTCTTAGCTGTCTCTTTACAGTCTTCATGCAGCTCTATCAACTGTAATGACAAAATAATTATTTTCAAAAAGTCAAAACACTTGGAGAAGACTCTGGCCCTCCTTCTAGGGGTCTTTCCAGTCAGCTTCCCTTGGAGGGAAACAGCAGCTTGGAAAACTCCATCACACTGTGCTGAGCTTATCTGTTGGTCCTTAGCAGGGACCCACTAAATGCTTGTGGAGCTGGTGTACAAATGAATAACGTGTGTAACAGATCATCTCTTAGGGAGGGTCACTTTTTATACTGCTTCTTCTTAGCTTTCATTTCAGATGCTGACATTCACTAGTTTTACCCCCAGATTATCTGGGGGCCTGTAGCAGCCTATCTATGCACTCATTATATGTTTCCAGCCAATGCATTTGAAACCAGAGACCTGTTGCATGATTCACATGGGGGGTGGTTGTTATTATTTAGTCTCTCAATCCGACTCTTTGCGACCCCATGGACTATAGCCTACCAGGTGCCTCTGTCCATGGGATTTTCCAGGCAAGAATACTGACCCTGGTTGCCATTTCCTCCTCCAGGGGAACTTCCCGACCCAGAAATTGAACCCGTGTCTCCTGCATTGGCAGGCAGATTCTTTTACCACTGAGCCACCAGGGAAGCATTTACATGGGTATCAGTGTATGAAAAAAATATCCATTTGTGCTTTCAAATCAAGAAGGTGACTTTACAGACAATTCTATGTACATAATTTTTGACCCTTTTAAAAGAGAAAAATCAGTCTTTAAAATTGATTACCTGTCACAGGATGGGTTGCTTAATTTTGTTTACACAAATGCAAACCCAGGTATTGAGGATATTGTAGGTGGTGCCTCTGTTCATCCCAACAGAGCTATGGTTCCTGACTTGAATCTCAGAGGTTTGGGGAAGTAAGAGACTGAGGAGGCCATCTGAGTTTCTTGGGAAGTCTAAGATGTGGGTCAAAGGTGGTCAGGCCCCAGCAGGTTTTGGCTCCTGAAACTCTAATGGCGTGATGTAAGTGCTGACCTCTCACATGAAAACAGGTCCCATGTGATGTGGAATGACAGGATTGCTTTAACATAATCACTGCCTACAACATGAGTCACTTTAACAAGATTCCAAATAACAAAATTGCACAATGTTACATTGTCAAAAGCTTGGCTATCTCCCATCACCTGGGTTAAAATTTTCACAAGGAGATCAATAAAGCAAAGGCAGAGATACCTATTTGCAAAATACCATTTGCAAACCTTCCCAAATGCTGACCCACCAGCCACCATTGTTCTACTTTATTGGCAAATTCACACAGATGCAGTGGCAGACGTAGTTTTCCTCAGGCTATCCCCAAGCGCCTGGGCTGTATAGCCCCAGGACAATAATCAGCTGACTGAAACTGGGCCGTGGCTGTCCCCAAGTTTTCCATGTTCATTTGTGACCTCTCTCCTCAGCCACATTACCAAAACAAATCCTGAGGACACTTGAGTTTGCAACCCTTGCTATAGCTGAAAAGTTTGCTGAACACCTTTTTATGTATAGAACTCTGACACTCTAGACTTAAGCCTCTTCTGAGATTATAGGTGGCTTTACCACTTGGTGAATAATGCTGTAGACAGTGGCCAGGGTGCTCTTGGGGAATAGGGTTGGCCTTACAGTAGATCTGGACTTCCATTGGGTTGTTCACAGGGGACCTACCCCTTCACCTCCCACTTCCTTATCCTTCTTTACTTTAAATACCATTAGCATTATAAGTGGGAGACCTGTGAAAAGTGACCAATTAGGCTGTCAGGTTCAGGGTTTGCATTTATTTTTCAGTCTTGTGTTATTTCTTTTTTTAAAAGAATTTTTTTTGTTAGAGGATAATGACTTTACAATATTGTGATGGTTTCTGCCATACATCAACATTAAACAGCCATAGATATCCATATGTCCCCTCTCTCTTGAACCCCCTCCCATCTCCTACCCCATCCCAGCCCTCTGGGTTGTCACAGAGCACCAACTTTGGCTTCCCTGCATCATATAGCAAACTGCCATGACTATCTCTTTTACTTATGGTAATGTATATGTTTCAATGCTATTTTCTCAAATCATCCTATCCTCTCCTTCCCACATTATATGCAGAACTCTGTTCTTTATGTCTTTGTCTCCTTTGCTGCCCTTCAAGTAGGATTGTCAGTATACCATCTTTCTTGATTCCATATATACGTGTTAATATACGATATTTGTCTTTCTCATTCTGACTTACTTCACTCTGTATAATAGGCCCTGGGTCATCCATCTCATTAGAATTGATGCAAATGTATTCTTTATAGCTGAGAAATATTCCATTTTGGATATGTGCCACAGTTTCCTTATCAATGCATCTGTTGATGGACATCAGGTTGCTCCCATGTCCTAGCTACTGTAAATAGCGCTGCAGTGAACACTGGGGTACATGTGTCTTTTTCAATTATAGTTTCCTCAGGGTGTATGCCCAGTAAAATGGGATTGTTGGGTCGTATGGTAGTTTTATTCTTTTTTTTTTTAAGGAATCTCCATATTGTTCTCCATAGTGGCTGTATCAATTTATCAGTGCAACAGGGTTCCCTTTTCTCCACATTCTCTCCAGCATTTGTTGTTTGTAGACTTTCTGATGATGGCCACTCTGGCCAGTGTGAGATGACACCTCGTTGTAGTTTTGATTTGCATGTCTCTAATAATGAGTGACGCTGAGCATCTTTTCATGCCTCAGTAAGCCATCTGTACGTCTCCTTTGGAGAAATGTCTGTTTAGGTCTTCTGCCCCGGAGAAGGCAATGGCACCCCACTCCAGTACTCTTGCCTGGAAAATCCCCTGGGCGGAGGAGCCTGCTAGGCTGCAGTCCATGGGGTCGCTAAGAGTCGGACATGACTGAGCGACTTCACTTTTACTTCTCATTTTCATGCATTGGAGAAGGAAATGGCAACTCACTCCAGTGTTCTTGCCTGGAGAATCCCAGGGACGGGGGAGCCTGGTGGGCTACCGTCTATGGGGTCGCACAGAGTCGGACACGACTGAAGCGACTTAGCAGTAGCAGTCTTCTGCCCACTTTTTGATTGGATTGTTTGTTTTTCTGGTATTGAGCTGCATGAGCTGCTTGTATATTTTGGAAATTATTCCTTTGTCAGTTGTTTCATTTGCTATTATTTGCTCTCATTTTGAAGGTTGTCTTTTCACTTTGTTTATAGTTTCCTATGGCATCTGGTCCCATCACTTCATGGGAAATAGATGGGAAAACAGTGGAAAAAGTGTCAGACTTTATTTTTTGGGGCTCCAAAATCATGGCAGATAGTGATTGCAGCCATGAAATTAAAAGACGGTTACTCCTTGGAAGGAAAGTTATGACCAACCTAGATAGCATATTAAAAAGCAGAGACATTACTTTGCCAACAAAGGTCCATCTAGTCAAGGCTATGGTTTTTCCTGTGGTCATGTATGGATATGAGAGTTGGACTATGAAGAAAGCTGAGCGCTGAAGAACTGATACTTTTGAACTGTGGTGTTGGAGAAGACTCTTGAGAGTCCCTTGGACTGCAAGGAGATCCAACCAGTCCATTCTGAAGGAGATCAGCCCTGGGATTTCTTTGGAAGGAATAATGCTAAAGCTGAAACTCCAGTACTTTGGCCACCTCATGCAAAGAGTTGATTCACTGGAAAAGACCCTGATGCTGGGAGGGATTGGGGGCAGAAGGAGAAGGGGACATCAGAGGATGAGATGGCTGGATGGCATCACTGTCTTGATGGATGTGAGTCTGAGTGAACTCCGGGAGTTGGTGATGGACAGGGAGGCCTGGCGTGCTGCGATTCATGGGGTCACAAAGGGTTGGACACGACTGAGCGACTGAACTGAACTGAGGCAGTGCAAAAGCTTTTAAGGTTAATTAGTCTCATTTAATTTTTGTTTTTATTTTCATTACTCTAGGAGGTGGGTCATAGAGGATTTTGCTGTGATTTATGTCAGAGTGTTCTGCCTGTGTTTTCCTCTAAGAGTTTGATAGTTTCTGATCTTACAATTAGGTTTTTAATCCATTTTGAGTTTATTTTTGTGTATGGTGTTAGAGGTATTCATTCTTTTACATGCAATTGACCAGTCTTCCCAGCATCACCTGTTGAAGGATCTGCATTTAGAATCAAGTCAGGAAAAAGTGCCATTTCTTATCTTGGTGTTCATCTATTTTATTGCATATTAAAAAAAAAAAACATCCTCCCTCTAACAAGCTTAGTTTTCAATACAAACAGTAGGTGCAAACTGAAAAATAATTATATCTTTTCACTTACAAAGGTTCAGGTGTAATTTAAAAAAGTCTCCCCTTACTGCTATACATAAAAAAATGCACCGTACAATCTTCAAATTAAAGTTGGATTATATCATCGGCTGTACTAGATCCATTTAGCTTCTTTTTGGAAATACATTGAGTTATCCTGCTGGTAATATTCAAAGTTTCAGAATTTTATTACTAATGGCATTATAAATGTCCTCAGTCATAGGCACATACATTTTTGCTTTGTCATCCAAGAAATACAAGGCATCTTTGATAACTGCAGGGTTAAAACCCTCTTCCACGAGGGTCACTTTTCGGTGTTTAAAAGTTCCAGTGATCTCAATGGTGTCCTGAAAAACATCAATCATTTGAGAGCTGTGAGGCGGGTTCTGTGGGATACCAGTATAGCCTGTCTTCAGAACCTCCACTAGGGGGCCCTCTGTGGAGGTATTTTTCCTTCCTTTAAATCTTAAAGATCACTTGTGGGGCGGAAGGGGCTGTGACAGTGGAATACCAAGCAGAAGCATCGCTTGCTTGGCAAGCTTCAGGTATTGCTGGAAAATTCTGATTAATGGTGAGGTGGGGAAAGCAATCATCTACACACAGACAAATCTGCTTTTTCACACTGTTTCTTGTTTCTACTTCAATAAATAGGGGGATTTGAGGATATTTCAACTTTGATGTCTCTCAACGTCTTATTGTAAAGCAAATGTCAGGGCTTTATGAATATCAACAGAGATAACTGTATAACCTTAGCAATATCTGGTAATCTAACACTGCTTTTCTTAAATCCTCAGCTACAAAGTCACAGTGCCCAAGTCCAAAAGTGAGTTAAACTAAGGGGTTAATGTTTGAGAAAGAAAACAGTCCCTCTATCAGTGATAGCTTAGCTTTGGAGTTCTGACTGACTAATGATGCCCAATTAAATTTCAGGCGGTAGACAGGTGCAGGAATTCAGTGAGTTTTTTTTTTTTTTTAACCATTCTTTAAAACTGGAAACAATAAGAAGGTCAGAGCATTTCTATTTTATGTGTCTGTTATACCACAGCAACCGCAGCAAACAGACATTGTGAGTTATTTGCTAACATTCTTGGTGAATGAACTGTCTGTCATTTTAAGGAGAAAGGGATTAGGATTCAGTTTCAGCTAGTTTTATCTTCTGGTATTTCTGCTTCCTCATTGAGCTCCCTGAAAAGGGTAGTGAAAATTTGGCTGGCAAGGTTGCCATGGTAAAGAAGAGTTGTTTCCTAAGAGGCAGGGGTCTCCAAGAGAAAGAATAACTGAACTTGATAACAACAGGGTCTCACCTGTATTCTTAGAAACCGGGGCCTTGCATAACTAGGCAGGTAATCGACCACGTGCTTAAAGAGTTTCCGTCCATCAAATTCATGGTCTGCCTTCATCTTGATCGAGGCCATGCCAATTCGACCCTCATGACCTAGAGTTAAAGAGAATAAAAATTAGGTGTGTTGTAGATAGTTTATTTTCTGATGCTTTGCTAGGTCAGGGGATAGTGAACTGAGACAACATTATGGCATGGGTTTCTTTTGGATAGCTGGAATTTGTATTTCAAAATATATTTTGAAGTGAAATTCTGAAGTGAATTAATGGTAAAACAACAAGCTATACATTGATTGAATCTTTATTACATGCCAGGCCCTTTAAGGAGGGTGTTTCCATATCTCTTTATTCTTTGACGTGTACACACTGCTATATTTATTATTTTGGCTGTGTTGGGTTTTCGTTGCTGCACGTGGGCTTTCTCTAGTTGCGGTGCATGGGCTTCTCACTGCAGTGGCTTCTCTTGCTGTGGAGCACAGGCTTCAGGCATGCAGGCTTTGTAGTTGTGGTGCGAGGGCCCATGGGCTTAGCTACTCCACAGCCTGTGGAGTCTTCCTGGACCAGGGATTGAATCCATGTTCCCTGCTTTGGCAGGCAGATTCTTACCCACTGCACCACCAGGGAAGTCCATGAAATGTGTTTTATGTACTATCTCATTGAACCTCATGATAACTGTATGAAGGGGTACAAATGTTATCTCCATTTTACAGGTGAAGAAACTGAGGCTTAGTGACATTAAAAGACTTGTTCAATGGATGAGCCTATTATACAGAGTGAAGTAAGATAGAAAGATAATGTATTCTAACGCATATATATGGAATCTAGAAAAAAAGTACTGAAGAATTTATTTACAGGGCAGAACTGGAGAACCAGACATAGAGAATAGGCTTATGGACATGGGGAGAGGGGAGGAGAGGGTGAGATGTATGGAGAGAGTAACATGGAAACTTACGTTACCATGTGTAAAATAGATAGCTAAGGGGAATTTGCTGTATGGCTCAGGAGACTCAAATAGGGGCTCTGTATCAATCTAGAGAGGTGGAATGGGGAGGGAGATGGGAGGGAGGTTCAAAAGGGAGGGGATATATGTATACCTATGGCTGATTCATGTTGCGGTTTGACAGCCTAGATGTAAACTAGGACAACCGGTTGAACTAGAGCCTAAAGGACATTTTTGGAACTCTGATGAAAAACCCTTGTTCAGGGATAACTGGGCTCAGGTTGTTCTTTAGGTAGCAGGTCAGATCTATTGTGCTTCCAGGTACAAATGTCACCTCTGAGGCTTAGTTATTTAACTATGGTTCCTAATAGCTTTGCCTCTGCATTTCAGAGAGGCTGACAGACGGGAAGGTGAAGGCAGATCGAGGGTGAGCTGTGTCACCCCTAGCCTCCACCTTGATGCCATACTAGTCCAGAGAGGTTGAACTCTCCACAGAGAAAACAGATCCTATAAGGTAGGGCTGTAAGTGGAGAGGCATTCAGAACAATTACCATTGTTTTCTTGTGAGGACAGTGGTAATTATTATAAATACATCTTCTACCTGATTCAGGAGACCCAGTGGGAGTCTGGGTCCACTTTTCTGAACTACTTAACTGTAACCAGAGAAGGAGATTGAGCCACCCTTCGTCACTTGGGCCCCAGCTTTCGAAATCTCTCCCATGGTGATTGCATGTTTACTTACCTATGACTTTAAAGAAAACAAGAGGGAAGAGTACAAAAAAGGAAATGCATCCAGATTTGCTTTGCCTCTTGTCTGAAGGAGGGAGGCAGGGCCCTGGACCCTCTTTCTTTAGGGGCCCCTGGTAGCTGTGTCAAAGGCACTAGTCTCAAGAACCTTGAATGTCTCCAGTGAGCTTCTTTTAGAATGAAGGCAGAGGCTGATGCAACAGAAATTGTCAGTGTCAGCTGGCACCTTGCTTCTGAGAGGCAAATGGGGCTGATGGATCTCAGGTCTCTGTCCTGATTCCCAGAGGTCGGCTGGGGCTAGTTCAGCTCCAGGGGGAAGGCTCCTGTCTGCAACAATTTTAGCCAGGGGTTCTCTAGAGCTGTACTAACAACATGGTCACCATGCTAACATTTAGCTATTAAAATTAATTAAATAAAGTGAAAAATTCAGTTCCTCAGTTTCATCAGCCACATTTTAAGTGCTCAACAGCCATATGGTAGCAATTGGCTACCATACTGAGAGTGCAGATATAGAACATTTTCAGAACATTGCAGAAAGTTCTGTTGATAATATAAAGTTTTACAGAGGAGTTTGGCAGTTCTGGTGTCATCTCTATTTTAGACCCAAACTTGGAAGTTCTCTGCTGGTTCAAAACTGAGATCTGTGAAAGCCTTGTTAAGTCCTTTGGAACTGAGAATCACCCCAGCAGACTTATGTCTTTCTCTAGATGAACTGCCACATTTCAAGGCTGCTGGGATGAAGCACAAGCTGGAATCAAGATTGCCAGGAGAAATCTCAGTAACCTTAGATATGCAGATGACACCACCCTTAAGGCAGAAAGTGAAGAAGAACTAAAGAGCCTCTTGATGAAAGTGAAGAGGAGAGTGAAAAAGTTGGCTTAAAGCTCAACATTCAGAAAACTAAGATCATGGCATCTGGTCCCATCACTTCATGGGAAATAGATGGGGAAACAGTGGCTGACTTTATTTTTCTGGGCTCCAAAATCACTGCAGATGGTGACTGCAGCCATGAAATTAAAAGACACTTACTCCTGGGAAGGAAAGTTATGACCAACTTAGCATATTAAAAAGCAGAGACATTACTTTGGCAACAAAGGTCCATCTGGCCAAAGCTATGGTTTTTCCTGTAGTCATGTATGGATGTGAGAGTTGGACTATAAAGAGGGCCGAGCACAGAAAAATTGATGCTTTTGAACTGTGGTGTTGGAGAAGACTCTTGAGAGTCCCTTGGACTGCAAGGAGATCCAACCAGTCCATCCTAAGGGAAATTGGTCCTGGGTATTCATGGGAAGGACTGATGTTAAAGCTGAAATTCCAGTATTTTGGCCACCTGATATGAGGAGCTGACTTATTTTAAAAGACCTTGATATTGGGAAGGATTGAGGGCGAGAGGAGAAGGGGACAACAGAGGATGAGATGGTGGACTGCATTGCCGACTGAATGGACATGAGTTTGGGTGAACTCCAGGAGCTGGTGATCGACACGGAAGCCTGGCGTGCTGCATTTCATGGTGTCGCAAAGAGTTGGACATGACTGACAGACTGAACTGAACTGAGACTGAACAGAATCTGATAACAGGAGAGATATTGGGATTTGTACCTGATCTTTCACTGCTGTGAGAATTCTCATAGGATTCCTAGTGGACAGCCAGCCTCTTTACACATTGGTGGGCCATTGTCTGTCTCAGGAGACAGTGCATTTTGTTGCTGGTCCCTCAGGTTACAGGAAAGGTCTCAGGCTAAAAGTTGCTCCCTCATCATTTCAATCCATCCATTTTCATTCTGTTCTCCAGAGCAATATTAACACACCTGCTTCTTGTTCTATCTGATGTCTCCCAATCATTTGAAACCCATTAGCCTCCTCTTTTTTGTTTTATATCGTGGCTCCGAAACATTACTGGTTGTTAGACCCACATGGGAATAAATTTTTCAAAAAGACACAAAAGACTGAGTCCCAAACCCCAGAGGTTCTGATTCATTACATCCTAGCTTTAAAAAGTTTTCCAGATGATTCTGAAGACTGGCTAGATTTTCAGAACCACTAGGCCTCCATGCTTCTCAGACTTTAGTGTTTTTTAAAAACTGTGGTAAAATAATGAATCATTATTTTAACCATTTTAAAGTATATGGTTCAGTGGCATTTACAATGTCGTGCAATTCTTACCAGTATCTAGTTCTAGAAAATATTCATCACCTCAAACCAAACTGGATTGTTTTTAAGCATCACTGGAGGGCTTGTTATAACACAGCTTCCTGGGGCCCTAGCCCAGAGATTCTGATTCAGTAGGTCTGGGGTGGGCATTTTTAATATGAGAAATAGCACATTTTTAACAAGCTTCTATGTGATGATGCTGTTGCTGGTCCAGGGACCCCATTGTCAGCCAAAAAAAAAATGCACAGTGTAAGTGGTGGTTTAGTTGCTCAGTCATGTCTGACTTTTGAAACCCCATGGACTATAGCCTTCCAGGCTCCTCTGTCCATGGAATTCTTCAAGCAAGAATACTGGAGTGGGTTGCCATTTCCTTCTCCAAGAATTGAACCCAAGGATTGAACCCAGATCTCCTGCACTGCAGGTGGTTAGCTGTGAGTTAAGTTTTGAGGGCAGAATGAGGACTATAGCCTGGAAGATAGCATTTCAGATGGCTCTCTGAGAAACTGCTCCAAAGAGGTAGTGGGGAAGGTCAGTATATATGAGATTTTAGTGAATGGGGAGTACATGCAATCAAGCATATATATATATATTTTTTTTGCAGGTTACTGCTAGTCATGAGGAGCAGATGTCACCATGAAGAATTTAGTGCTTTTCTACAATAGATAAAGGAGATGCAAGAATTAGGTTCATAAAATCTTCTGAAAATATCTATCTGAAGACCTGCTCTACTAGCTTTTCCCAATGCACAGATGCCTAATTCCTGATCTCTACCCTGAACTCCAGCTGTAGCAGCTTATAATTGGATCCTTGTAGAGGCAAGTGCCAATGGCAAGTGCCAATTTATAGGTGACACCACTTTGAAGAACTTGGATTAGGCCTTTCATTCCATTTCCCATATTCTCTTACCTTGTCATACTCATTCTTTTGTATTGTAACTTAAAAAAAAAATATCCAGCATTTAGAAGTGCATGCAACATTTTGAGTGGGATCTGTGAGAACACGGTGCAGTGGCTGACAACCAGGATATGGGCCCTTGTGTTAATTCAGCCTAAAGTCCAACATGAGAAGTTGGACTTGGGTCAGACTCTGACTCGGGATGTGGCTACACTTCCTATCATATCACTGTCACAGCATTGGAGAGGAACAGGCAAGAGAAAGCCTCAAATAGTCTTTAATAAACAACAGGACAGCATGATGTCATGTGAAACCATCATAACTCAAGAAAAAGGGACTTTGGGATTTCCATTCTGAATATAGATGAGAATCCCAAGTACTGAGTTTTAGGAAATACCATTACCCCTAGTACCTTATATTTGCATAGTGATTTGGAGGTTTTAATCCTCCTGACATCTATAATTATCATGATTTCATGACAACCCTCATGTACATATCTGATAAACATATATTTAGTATTTATGTAATTAAAATGAATTAGTTCTTTTGGCAATCTTAACTGCAGGGTTGGTATTCTCCCTAATTTAGTGGCTTGCCTGAAGTCAAACAGCCAGCAGGTGTTGGAGTCAGGACCTCAAATCAGACCCCATGCTCTACTCTCTCTTAGCAGAGGCTGATCAGCAGACACAGGCTTGGTGACAGCACTTTGTGTGAAGCTTCTCAACTCAGTGGGGCAAGTGGGGATCAGGAACTTGCTGTTAAAGTCTGGGAAAACTCAGTCCCTTCTTGGCTTTTTCCCCTATAGCAACTGCACTTGCCTGTTATTTGTGCCTTCCAGTTCAGAGG
Source organism: Aepyceros melampus (assembly GCA_006408695.1). NCBI lineage: Eukaryota > Metazoa > Chordata > Mammalia > Artiodactyla > Bovidae > Aepyceros > Aepyceros melampus. The sequence goes on along the minus strand of SJXQ01002156.1, from coordinate 368,388 downwards.
CCAAGATACCATTTCTAAGCTCTCAAGTGTGAACATCTTTTCTCGAGGCATGCCAAACGCTGCATGGGCCGTGCATCTCTGGGAGATTTGTCTTGCTGGAGAGCCTCAGAACAGCTGGGGAGCTGAACCACAGAGGAAGGCCAGGTTCAGAGGGACTCACGTGGCTGGTTTAGAATGCACATAAACCAGACATCAGCCCCTTACTCCCACGAGCTGGCAAAGAGTTGTTTGCTTTTCCAGCTGGCAGGAAAAAGTGATGACAAACTTTGCCCTGGGGTTAAAATTATGTTCAGTTAGTGCAGGAGTTTTGGCTTTGGTTTAGCATACAGTGTGCATACCTGGCACAGACACACCATAAACGTTCACTTCTTCGACAAAATCAACCAGTCCTACTGTGTCAGCGACTTCAGTGGTGGCCACATTTTCCCCTTTCCACCTGGAAGAAAAGGCAAGGTTAGCAGAGGTCACTGGGGGTCTGTGGTCCAGGTGGTGTGTGGCAGGTGTTTTCTCCAGGCCTCTGTGGGGTGGCTGCATTTGTCTTCCTCACCTTGGTCCTCAAACTCTCCAACTTAACTCATGGGAGAGGCGTCCTGCTTGAGGCATGAAAGACAGAGGCATAGACCTAAATAATAAAATGTGGAATTTTAACCTCCCAATGTGAAATGTGGTACACAGAATGATGTTCTAATGTTAAAATACAGGTTTGGCCTAAGAAAGGCACTAGGAATAAAAAATAAATCTCAGTGACTTTTTGTTGCATTTAGGTCTCTCCCTTTCCTCATTCACTAACTTTGCTATTTAATTCAGTTAGACAATTCCCATTAAATAGAATTTCATACGTGTATTTCAGGGTCTTATGTCTATGAAAATGCTTTTAGTAAGAAAGAAAATATCATACTTTATTTGTAGGGAGAATAAAATGTTGAATTTTAGTTAAATTTTGACTTACATTTAAAATTCTTTAGATCTCCCCAAAGTATCTTTTTAGTAACATGAAGGTGGCATACACTAACAATTTAGATCCAGAGTAATGGGGTGTTAGAGATGGAAGGAACCTAAGGATCCCTGGGACCTTCATTTCATGGGTGAAGTAACCGACGTGGACCTGCTCACAGGCAAAGGAAGCCTAGGAGCTGAGTTCTCCTTCATATCCATGCTCTTTCTACTAGACAATTCCCATCTCTTCCTTATTCATTCATGCAAAAAGTAATCACTGTGCTGGGTGCTGGGGTTGGGGGTGAACAAGCAGACACAGAGTCTGGCCTCAGGGAGATTATACAATAAGGAAGCTGAGTTAAACAAAGTGTCGTGAGGCTGGAGGACAATGCTGTTGCTGAAAATTAATTTCATGGTCTGTTACAGTGCCTTTCAACATTCACTGTGCTGACTTAGGGGTTCTGTGGGAAACCACTTGGTTGGGAATGGAAAGCGGCAGGGAGAGGCCCAGGGCTCAGAACCCTTGCCTCCTCTTCAACTAGATCATCTTCACATTAATTTGCATTTGATTTTGTCTGAAGAAAAGCCTTGTGATAGAAAACGGTGTGAACATCCCTGGCTGACCTGAGTGACTGGTAATAACTATGATAATGAGAGTAATTGAACAGACTAAGTTACGGAGGTGCCCCAAAGCAAGCACAGGTTTTCTCTCCTAGTCTCATCTGGTTGCTCAGCCAAGTTCACTGCACAATGCAGAGTGACACCCTGTGTATCTTGTTCCATATTTTCTGGGAATGTGTGTGTGTGCTAAGTTGCTTCAGTTGCGTCTGACTGTTTGAGACCCTATGGACTATAGTCCGCCAGGCTCCTCTGTCCATGAGATTCTCCAGCCAAGAATACTGGAGTGGGTTGCCATGCTCTTCTCCAGGGGATCTTCCCAACCCAGGGATGGAACCTGCGTCTCCTGCATTGCAGGTGGATTCTTTACCGCTGAGCCATCAGGGAAGACCTTTCTAGGAACATAGGAGGTTGAACTGACATGACAAAGAGAGAGAAGGAAACGGAACACCACAACCAAAATGGAACATGATTCTAATTTAGAAGTAAGCCAAATTGTGCATGTGTTTTGTTTTTGGTTCATAATTCAGAGAAACCAACCGGAATGTGTCTCCAACTCTGTCATGGAAGTAGATAAAATTTTCTTGGTCAATCATTAAGAGATCTCCACTGTTAAAATAGAGGTCGCCTTTCTTAAAGACATCTCTCAGTTTTTTCTTCTCCGTCTGACTCTTTCCTCCGGCATAGCCATTAAATGGTGTTAACTGTGTGATTTTGCAAACCAGGAGTCCAGGTTCACCTAAGATAGAAGGAAGAATATAGCTATTTTATGTGCTAGCAGTAGGAAAATTTTATTATTAATGCCTTTCAAACAAATGGCATACAACCCATTGGTAACAAGTTGGCTGCAGAAACTATCGTTTTACATGCACATGTACGTGTATTTCCATGTACATCATATACAGACATATATACACCATGTACACACACACAGAGTACATATTCTTTATGGTTACACATTTGTAATTCTTTTAATACTAATATTTTACTGAATAATGATATATATACATAATTTGACAAATGCATGGTAGTTTAAGCTTTAAAGTAAAAGCCTCCTAAAACTAGCTATAGTTTTGTAACCATAATTACATATCCCGTTCATAATGAAGAAGTTACTAAGCAAGGTTTCAAATTATAGTTACATTGCATGTAGTAGTAAATCATTACCTTTTGGAATTTCTCTATTTTCAGAGGTACAAAGTAAACCTCTTCCCCCACCCACTCTGAAAAATTGTACATGTTCATTTTAGCAGTGATATGTTAGTTCTTAAGGTTTACTCGGTTAAGATAAGACATGACAGGTTAATATAACAAAATTTTACTGTACCTTTGGGAACCTTGATGCAGTATCCATTTCCATCTCGAATGGGTTCATCTTTCTCTACGTCATATTTAATTAGCTCATAATTTATGACTTTCTAGTAAAATTAAAATGGGTCATTTTGAGCACATATTCTTTCACACATTTTCATTATTTATTGTGTTATAGCATACAGAAAGTACATAAAGTACAGATACCTTAAGTGTATAGCTTGATGAATTTTACATATGCATACATTTATGTAACTACTGTCCAGATCAAGATACTAAACATTTCCATTACCTTAAGAAGTCTCCTCCTGCCCCTCTCTCTCAAGTCACTATTCTGATTTTTATTGCTATCAAGTAGTCTTAAGCATCAAATACATGCCTTCGTATCTGCTGCTTTCACTCAACATGTCTGTGATATTCCTCCCTCCCTGCTGGTGTTTGTGTCAGTGGTGTACTTTTGATTGACATGCAACTTTCCTTGTATGAATACACCATACTTTATTTATCTCTTTTCCTGTTAATGGACATTTGGATTATTTCTAGTTTTAGACTATTAAATATAAAGCTGTTATGAACATTCTCATACATATCCTTTGATGGATATATCACTAATGGGCTTTTAAAGTCTTATTTAATACCCACCCCCTGCAAAAAAAAAAATCTTGTTTAACCTTAATACACCACTGTTAAATGTTTTGTGTTCCAGGGACATGTCCTCAAATACATTTAAGATTCAGTGGTACAATGGTATAATTTGTTTCATGCCATGGCTATAAAATTATTAAAATTCTATTGTATTTCTTGTTACTATAATCCAAGGGCATAAGAATTTAAATTTATATAACTCAGAGCAATAAGTATACTATTATCTATACTTGGAGCAAAACACAAACATCATTATTAACTATGATTACTATGTCCATTTCAAATTTGTATTCAAATCTATACATAAATTAACCAATCATATGCTTTTGTAGTAGCAGATAACCATTAAAAACCAAAGAGCATACATAGTCAACAAATGTAGATCTTGTTTATTTGCAAGAATGTAAAAAAAATTAGGGGTGGTAACTATTGCTTCTTTCCCTATCAAATGTATGGTAATTATCTTTTTTTTTTTTTCAGTTAAAAAATATGGTTTTGTTTAAAGTAGAAAATGAAAAAACATGGCAATCAGTGGATGAGAAGGAAAGAACTGGTAATACACAACATCAACTTCTCAAGTGCTCAGGTTTGGTTTGAATGTTTTCCTGAACTCACTTTTTTAAAAGATATCTTTTTTGATGTGGATTATTTTAAAAGTCTTTATTGAATTTGTTATAATATTACATCTGTTTTATGTTTTGGTTTTTTGACTGCAAGGCATGTGGGATCTTAGCTCCTCAACCAGGAGTTAAGCCTGCACCCCTTGCACTGGAAGGTGAAATCTTAACCTCTGGACCAGTAGAGAAGTCCTTGCAACTCATGTTTTTGAGTGTCGGTAATACCCTGGTGGCTCAGATGGTAATGAATCAGCCTACAATGCAGGAGACTCAGGTTCATTTCCTGGGTTGTGAAGATCCCCTGGAGAAGGGAATGGCAACCCTCTCCAGTATTCTTGCCTGGAGAATCCCATGGACAGAGGAGCCTGGCAGGCTATGGTCAGTGGGGTCGCAAAGAGTCAGACACATCTGAGTGACTAACACTTAAGTGACAACACAGATATCTTGCACCAGGCCTCAGCTCAGCTGTCTGCCCTCTCCTGTTTTTGAACCGCATTTATCCTGGGTCTCCAAGGTTTGGACTCATCCAGGTTGGCCTGACCCTGACTAGAGAAGATTGACCCTCTCAACAGTGATTCTCAAGTCTGTAGTAGAGCTGCCCAGTAGAATCTTCTATGGTGATGGAAATGTTCTATAACTGTACTAGTCAACATGGTAGTCACTAAACACATGTGGCTACTAAGCATTTGAAATGTGGCTAGGTCAAATGAAGAACTGATTAAAAATTGACATAATTTAAATAGCCACGTGTAGCTAGTGGCCACTGTACTGGGTGGCACACGTGTAGAGGACAGTGGAAGGACATGTGTAGTGCAGGCTTGGCTCTTATGGTTAGAGAGGTGCCTTGGACTTGGAAATCCCAGGAGAGCAGGCCAGGATACAAAGAATGGAACGGTAATAATCTTTACAGCTATTCAAGGCTGTTATATGGCAGGCATTGTGCTATATTCTATCTAATGTAATTCTTTCAACAACTCCTCTTTCACCGTATTACATAAGTTTAGGCCAGGCGCTAGCTCTATATTTTCCCTTTTTGTTTTATTTCTGAAGTTGAGGCATGACCATGGGAAAGGGCATGACCTTGGGCTAGTCTGGGATGGTAGTGGGATTTGGTCTTTTGGGCCAGCTCTCTTATGCAGGAGGACTATTGTCCTCTGTACTTGGCTGGTCAGTCCCTGGGGGCATCGGTTGCCTGGGAGCTCTGGTGTGGCTGTTTCATGCCCCGGCAGGATGAGGTGCTCGAGGGATAAGAACAGTAATGACTGCTCAAGCCAGTGAAGATTCAGCATTTGCTGAATGTTTCTGGAATTTTGCAGAATAGGTGGTCATCTGGAAGACTGATTGCTCAGACACAATAAAAGGCAAAGAGATTGTCTGGAGATGAGACAATAAAATGACTGAGAGGGAAAAGAAAATGCTGCATGAGCTGGCTTACACATAAGAAATATCTTTCTGGTATAGTTACCGTGGCATGGTACTAAGTCACTTCAGTCGTGTCCAACTCTGTATGACACTATGGACTATAGCCCGCCAGGCTCCTCTGTCCATGGATTCTCCAGCCAAGAATACTGGATTGGGCTGCCATGCCCTCCTCCAGGGGATCTTCCCAACCTAGGGATGGAACCTGCGTCTCTTAGTCTCCTGCATTGGCAGGCAGGTTCTTTACCATTAGCACCACCTGGGAAGCCCAGTGTGGTTACCAGGTGAACACAATTGAACACAATTGCATCCTAGAACTCGGATGTATCCTAGTTCTCTCAAAGGAGCAGTTCTTAATCTTGGTTGAATAGCTTTAAAAAAATACTGCTTAGAAGGGTGGGCTATGAGGTGGGTGGGGGGGAGGTTCAAGACAGAAGATACACACACACACTCATAGCTGATCCACGTTGTTGTATGGCAGAAACCAGCACAAAATTATAAAGCCATTATCCTCCAGTTAAAAACTTTATTTCTAAAAATACTAAAAAAAAAATACTGATGTTTGGGCCCACCCTCCTTTGAACAAAAGAAAGTGAAAGTGAGGTTGCTCAGTCATGTCAACTCTTTGCAACCCCGTGATGGGATTCTCCAGGCAAGAATACTGGAGTGGGTTGCCATTTCCTTCTCCAGGTGATCTTCCCAACCCAGGGGTTGAACCCAGATCTCCTGCATTGCAGGAAGACACTTTAACCTCTGAGCCACCAGGGAAGCCCTCCTTTGAACAAAGGTGAACACAAAGGTGAACACAAGGTGTCCCTCCTTCCAAAGCTCTGGGGACAGGGCCCTGCACCTATATGTATAAAAATACCCCCCACCAGCCTCCTGATGGTAACACATGTCATAATGAAAGAGAAATACCACATTTCACAGTGTGTAGTTAACATACAGAACTGGTAACCGTCAAGTGTTTTTAACATATACAAGTATAAATGGCATTAGAAGACTTCACACGAGTTATAGATGGAAAACTTAGTGGATTGTCATTAATAGAAATTCATATGTGAAAATTAAAGGACAGTGTCATTTTTAGGTCATTGTCATAGAGAATGAGCAAAACCTCTCTTGGTGATATAGATGGGCCAGGGAATTCTAATAAGAGCATCATCATGATACAGCTTTCAGGAAATCTCCATGTTACTGAAAGCTGGCTACAGGTGCCCTCATTTTCCAACATACTTACTCTCTGTAGGTAGTTTACTCTTCCAACCGCACCAATTTTTCTCGTGTAATTCATAAATCCGATATTGCCTTCAGTGGAAGCATAGAACTCACTAATGTGAATATCCCCAAATCTCCTGATGAATTCTCTCCACACATCTGCTCGTAAGCCATTTCCTATTGCCAGTCTGACTTTGTGGTCACGATCGTTTGGTTTCTGTAGCAGGAGAAAGAAGAGACCAAACTGAAACATCTTGGGAGGCTGTACTTGCGTATTAATAATGGCTTTTGTGTTTCTACATATTTATGTTGGTTATGAATTGACCTTAGTGCACGCCTTTATTGTCCCCCACACATATTATACCCAACCCCTCACTCCCAAACACAGTATGGGCCAACACTGGGAACTTAATAGCCGAAAGCTTGTATTTTCCCGTTTTGATTTTTAAGAGGTTGATATGAGACAACTGGACCGAAAACTAAGTGATGCCAGTATTTAATCCCCATCCAATCTGAAGCTTGAATCACATGTTGTTTTCCTTTTAAGTTTTATATTGGAGTATAATTATTTTACAATGTTATGTTAGTTTCTGCTGTACAATGATGTGAATCAGCTACATGTATGCATATATCCCCTCCCTCTTGGACCACCATCCCACCCCTCTAAGTCAGCACAGAGCACCGAGCTGAGCTCCCTGCGCATGTTGACTGTTCTCTTGATGAGGCTGGCGAATCTCAGTGAATTGTAGGTGCCATGGGAAGCGGTCTGTCAGAAAGTGACACAATCTGAAGCTATAGTCTTCACTTGACAATGAAGAAGAAAATGGGAACACAGCCCAGGGAGAGAGAGAGGATCATTTTCTGTAGAGTCATCCAAGAGCACTCCTGTGAGGGCCTGGGGGGACTGGAGAGAAGACTCTTGTTCACGCAGTCATTGTCTAGAAAGACCAGGTGATCACAGAGCAGGTGGAGCTGAACCAACAGGGGAGGGAAAAGAGGGGTGGAAACTGGCTTCAGCTGCCTCAGGTGGCCTAGAGGAATATGCTTTGCTATAAATAGAAATCACAATGGAAAAGCTGTTTTGAATATACAACTGAAAGCTGAGCTTTATCAGTCAGCAAGAGAGGTGGATAAGAACTGGGCTGTTTTCCATTCAATCACATTTATGAGGCCCTATAAATATGCCCGAAACTTGGGTAATTTTAATGATATTTTATATTAATGAGACATTTGATTGAGGTCAGGAGATCACAGCTTAGAGGGAGGGGCAGGTAAATAAGTATAATTTTAACTTGCAAAATGTGTAGCTCGATGACCTTTAAGAGAAAACAGGATGGAGAGAGGTGAAAGTGCTAGGTGACTATAATTCTCCTCTACTGTCAAATACGAACCTCTTTAACTAAACAGCAATTTGCTTAAAAGAGCAGACATTCTGAAGAGCATTCTACATTATTTCTTACTCTGTGAAATCACTGTGAAATGATTTTGGAATAAGAGACCCTTTTTGGAAAAAAAAAACTTTGCAGTGAGAGGCTGGCAGTTCTCTGACAAGGGGAGAACCTTTGATCCGGTGGTTAAAAACCAAACCAAACAAAACTTGAATGGTTTCCATGTGAGAGGTGTCAAGGAGCAGTGTGTGAGCATTTAATTTTTAAGTAGCTCCTTGGTCAAAATTCACATGACAAAGTTTTTCAGGAGACCTAACCAGAGAGGTGGATAATACCTGTCCCTAGTTAAAAGCAGGCCCCTTGTGCAGTATTATGAGGAGGAAATGTGTAAGAGAGAGACAGACTAGGGGCCTCATGCCAGTGGTTCTTTTTTTTGGCCTCACCACTTGGCTTGCAGGATATTAGTTCCCCAATTAGCCATCGAACCTGCACCGTCTGAAGTGGAAATGCAGATTCTTAACCCCTGGACCACCAGGGAAGTCTGAGCCAGTGGTTCTTAACCAGTGTATTGAGGAGTCTTACCGGAGAAGCCTTCTGAACGTGCACGAATCTACTTGTTCTGAGTGGGAAACTATTCTCTTCATCAGCTCCCTTGGTCCCTAGGTTACTTGGATCCCTTTTATAATTATCAAGTACCGATAAGTCAGGATGGGGTTTGCAGGTGGCTCAATGGTAAAGAATCCTTCTGCCAATGCAGGAGACACAAGTTTCATCCATGGGTGGGGAAGATTCCCTGGAGAAGGAAATGGCAACCCACTCCAGTATTCTTGTCTGGGAAGTCCCAGGGACAGAGGAGCCTGGTGGGCTATAGTCTAGAGGGTTGCAAAAGAGTTGGACATGACTTGGTGATTAAAACAATAACAACAGCAGTCAGGACACCATACAGCTGGTTTGCCAGGGCCAGTCCTGGTTTACACCTGCTGTTTGGATGTGCTTCTTAGCGACACGCCTTCTGCTCTCAAATGGCCCTGTTTGGATAGTGACTTATAGATAGGGTCACCGTGTCTATAAGGCACTATCCTCAGCAAGGACTGTCAGCTTTGCAGAGACTATCCTTGCCCCAACACTGGTGTGCCTCTCTGCCACTCTGAGAATAAAACATTAAAAATATTTGCTTAAAAATAACCGCCTGACTTGGTCCCAAGGCCTGTGTGAGAAGTTCAAGGGTAGCAATTCAGTATGTAAACCCGAGCCCTTACTTCTTCTACATGCAGTCCACCATTGCCCTCTTAGTTCATTTCTTTGTCTAATTAGGCTGTAAGCTCCTTTGAGTCCAAATCTCTCTCTATATTGTCCATAGTGCCTGGCCCTGTGCTTTGCATAGAGTATAATTCCTGTAGTAAAAGAAGACATAACCTCTGCCATGAAAACACCAGCCATCCTGTTCAACAGTTCACAGCTGGGACATCCACATCAGGGAGGGCTTAGGATGCAGGAGGCTGCAGCGCTCTGAAATGTGGGAAGTGGGCTGGCCTCACAGGTGCATCCGTCACCTGCAGGTGCCAGGTAGCTGGGCTCATGGTCACAATACCACCAGCTTAGTGTTCATCATAAACTGAGAGATCCAATTACACCAGCAAAAGGGATTAAGGCTGTCGGCTGGAAATGTTTGAGAGTTCCTGGAGCCTTTGGAGATGTCTGGTTCTCACCTAAGCTTTTGATCACCAGGGCCTGTGAGTAGCACTGTTTCTTTTTTTGGAATTTCCTCATTACCAGAGCCACTCCCCAAAGGAACTGTATATTAGGTCAAGGGTCACCTGCTCATTTGTTTTTTTAAACAAAGATCAAAGATTCTATTCCACGTTACAGGTGAGGTGCAACATGCAAACACACCTGGGGCATCTTAATCCGCCGCGGATTGAATGACTGATGAAGGGTCAGAGGTCAGGGTGTTCAGAGAGGGTGAAAGGTGCCAGGTAATCAGAGGAAGCAGAGGACTTTTATTGAGGGTTTTGCTATGTGTCAGGCAATTGCCCTGTATTATCTTAAGGTCCGAAGGAGCCCTACTGAAATGTGAGAGATAATCAAGTATTTGCCTCAATTACAGTTGAGGAAACAGAACTTTGAAAAGTTTAAAGTAATTTGCCCAAGATCACACGGGTAGAAACACAGTTGCCCCAAAATTCAAATCCAAATCTATATGACTTCGGAGAGAATGCTTTTCCTTAGTTAAAAAAAAGCAACACACACACACACACACACACACAGTTTAAGAACCCAACAGTACTGAAAGGCTTTTACATGAAGAAATGTTATTCCATTTATCTGTCTTCATCCTTTGACTCCAGCCTACTACCCAGAGGCAGATGCTTTTAATGCTTGTTGCTGCTGCTTCTCACCTCTGTGTTTCTAAATGAAAAGATCTGCTATCTTTCGAGTAAACACTTTAGACATTATTTACTGATTTCCCATTGTGCTGGATGGGGATTAAACTCTCTCAATTTTCCAATATCACAATTTTTGGTTAAAACAATATTCAATGTTCACATTATTCTGCCCCTAACTCACCACTGATGAACTCAGTAACATACAAGTGAACAAATTCTTGAACAAATGTTTCTTTTTCCTTGGAATAATTTCCTCCGTGCCCATTTGCTTGATTTTCTTAGTTTTTATTTGTAGTTCTTTCCTTATCCTCCAAAAGCATCTAAATACAATGATACTCCTTCTATCAGATGATATAATTTCCTTTTTTCCATTTTTCTTCCTTTTATCCTTTTGTTCCAATCTGGACTAGTTGTTCTCCTGGCCTAGGAATATCCTTTGTCTCTTTTCCCCGGATCCTGGGTCTTCCTTTTTGTTTTTTTTTTACTCTCCTGTTTGGATGGAATACTTTCTCTAGGAACTTCCTAAAGGAAGGTATACAGGAGGTAAGGTTTTTTTTGAGACTTTGAATATCTGAAAATCTTATTTTATACTTGATTAATAATTTGGTTGTATATAAAATTCTAGATCATTAATAATGTTTATTCAGAATTTTGAAGGTACAGCTTCCTGTGTCTTCCAGCTTGAGTGTTGCTGTTGGCAAGTCAAATGTTATTCGTATAGAATCCTCTCTCTCTTTGATAGCCTTAAATAACATAGTTTAAGCATTAAAAAAAAATTCCACTCATTTTCTTAGGTACTCAATTAGCCCTTTCAATGCATCCTTCAGTTTTGAGAAGTTTTCTTGTGTTATTTCTTAATCATTTCCTCCTCTCCATTTTTGCTATCTTTTCCCTAATGTCCTATTAATCAGACACTGAATCTTTTGGATCCTCTAATTTTCTTATTTTGTCTCCACTCATGTCCATCACTTTATCTTTCCTCCAATTTTCTGTAAGATTACTCAACTTTAGCTGGCAACTTTTCTATGGATTAAGTAATTTTTAAATCATATTTTTTATTTTTCAGGAGGCATTATTCTGGCTTTTTTAGTAGCATACTATTTTTGGTTTATGGATATAATATTTTCTTTAACATTTCTGAGAATATTAATCATTGATTTCTGGAAGTCTTCTCCTACTGTCTGAATTAATGCTCTTTCTTCTTCTTCTTTTTTAAAAATGATCTTTCCTGTTAGAGGTTTTCCTTTGGAATCTGTTCATATTTAGGAGTAAGACAACTCAGGTGAGACTAAGTGGTAAAGAACCCGCCTGCCAATGTAGGAGACATAAAAGACACAGGCTCAATCCCTGGGTTGGAAAGATCCCCTGGAGGAGGGCATGGTAACCCACTCCAGTATTCTTGCCTGGAGAATCCCTTGGACAGAGCAGCCTGATGGGTTACAGCCCATGGGGTCACAAAGAGTCGGACACCAATGAAGCAACTGAGCACGCACAAGGTAACAAAAAGATGCTTAAGCTGCTCTGTCTAGTGAAGTGGCAGTGAGCCAATGTCCAGTTTCTTTTCTGGGAAAGTTTAGTTCTCCCTAAGAATGACTCCCTAAGATGGCTGGATGGCATCACCAATGCAATGGACATGAACTTGGGCAAACTCCAGGAGATGGTGAGGGTCAGGGAAGCCTGGCGTGTTGCAGTCCATAGGGTCGCGAAGAGACAGACACAAGTAGGGGACTGAAGAGCAACAACAAAGTATAACTCTCTCCGACATCTTGCCTGCAAGCATCACTTACTAAAAGAGTTCTGAAAGCTGTGCAGGGGAAGGGAGCTGGTCAGTAAGTAGACAATTACTCAATCTCTGCTCTCAGTGCCTCAACTCCTGCCCTCCTCTGCTCCTAGGGTCCTTGAGAAGTTCAGAGCTTCTCTAGGTCTTCCCCAGACAATAAGTCTCCTGTCTCTGATAAAAAATTGAGAGAGGTTGACCATGCTGCTCAACTGGTCAGAGTTCAGACTTGCTGCCTCCAGAGTCCTTGCTCTTAAGCACTACATTAAGTCTGTTGAGCCAAAACTGAACTCCTGCCCTAGGGTGGCTCATGCATTTCTCCCTAGTCCTCTGCTTTACCAAGGGAGCTACTGCATGTGACTCAGGAGAGGGAGGAGAAGCATCTTCTCAATATTGCCCCAGACTCTCCTGATGAACCAGGTCATTCTGTGGATGGGTGGCATTTGGTTCATATGCTTAGCTAGGGTAGGAGTTGCCTCCCTGATATCCAGTGCCTGGGGGCTGACGGTAGAGTTAGCTGCTCCAGGATCAGCCAATTTCAGAAGCTTGAAGGCCGAGGGCATTTCTGATGATATTGATGCAGAACCTTCTACCATCAGTTCTAGTTTATATCCACTTTTGCTGTTATTGCTGCAAATGGCAATATTTCATTTTTTTTAATAGCTGAGTAGTATATTATTGTACATATATATCATCTCCTCTTTTTAAACTTTTTATTTTTTAGTGGAGTATAGTTGATTAACAATGCTGTGAAAGTTTCAGATGTACAGCAAAATGATTCAGTTATACATATACATGTTTCTAATCTTTTAAAAATTCTTTTCCCATTTAGGTTGTTACATAATCTTGAGCAGAGTTCCCTGTGCTATAGAGTGGGTCTTTGTTGGTTATCCATTTTAAATATAGCACTGTATACACGTCGATGCCAAACTCCCTAGTTATTCCTTCTCCCACTGGCAACCATAAATTTGTTCTTTAAGTCTGTGAGTCTATTTCCATTTTTAAATGAGTTCATTTATATATTTCTTTTAAGATTCCATATTTAAGTGATAATATAGGATGTTTCTCTTTCACTCTCTGACTTACTTCACTCAGTATGACACCCTCTAGGTCTGTCCATATTGCTGCAAATGGCATTATATCATTCTTTTTAATGGCTGAGTAATATTCTATTGTATACACGTGCCACATCTTTATCCATTCCTCTGTTGATGGACATTTAGGTTGCTTTCATGCCTTGGCTATTGTAAACTGCTGCAGTGGACACTGGGGTGCATGTATCCTTTTGGACCTCGTTTTTCTCTGGATATAATCCCAGGAGTGGGATTGCTGGATCAAACGGTAGCTCTACTTTTAGTTTTTTAAGGAATCTCCATACTGTTCCCCATAGTGGCTGTACCAACTTACATTCCCACCAACACTGTAGGAGGGTTCCCTTTTCTTCACATCCTCTCCAGCATTTATTGTTTGTAGATTTTTTTGATGATGGCCATTCTGACCATTATGCTACCTCATTGTATTTTTGATTTGCATTTTCTATACAAAAGATCATAACATTTTAAAAAACCTTTAACTGAAGGTTTATTGAGATGACTTTGAGCATTTCTTACAATACTAATAAGTATTTTCCAGACAAACCAGACCAGAACTCAGGGATGGGGTAATTTAAGGGCAAACAGAAACTCCAAATCTCTTTCTAGATTAGAGGTTGTCCATGTACTACTATTTTACACCAAATCATAATATATTTTGATGATGTAAAACCCCAAACTGAATGCTTTCCAGCATCTGAGACAATATTAATAAGAAGGAAATGTGGAAGTGTGTGTATGTGTATGAACCTGAAAAAGTGACATATGAACATGTTTATTTTCCTCAACTCCAAAGGTGGCTCCCCTTAGAACTAACAGGAAAAAAACCTAACATGCCCCCTCCCCCAGGAGACTGCTAACTGACAATGAGGTGTTTTTAAGGCAAAGAAGAAAAGCCAAACAGCAGGGCCCTATGTGGATTTCTGGGGTTTGTACAGAGGCATGCAATCTTCCAGACCAGGTGGAATATTCATGTGAAAAACAATAATGACATCAACAGAAATTGCTATGGGAAAGGTCCTCACCCAACTCATAGCTGATTATGACCCTCAGGAATCTGTTGAATCTGCCTCCTGAATTAGAATAATGTGTGCTAAGCCCAAATATTTTTGGGGAACACATTACTTCCCTCAAGTCAATTATATATCTTTCAGGAGCAAGAATTTAGAGGTTCATTCAGCAAAATTTGTTGATGCCTAGAATGTGCCAGATACAGATCCCAGTGCCAGAGATCTGGCAATCAACAAAGCCCCTGGTGCATGGAGCTTTCATTTAACTGGAGGAGAAAGACAACAGTCATACAAACCTGCACTGTGTCAGGAGTGGCAGTGCCACAGGAAGCAGTAACCCACGAGATGCATGGCAAGGGGCAGGACGGTGTGCTTGAGAATCAGTAGGAAGGATCTCTCTAATGAGGTGACGTGGGCAGAGACCACATGAAGTAAGAAGAGAAAGAACTAAGGCAAGAGCGTCTTATACTTCTTTATGTCACACTGCTTCTGTTACAGGCATACCCTGCTTCATTGTGCTTTGCAGATACTTCTTTTTTTTTTTTTTTTTCACAAATTGAAGGTTGGTGGCAATCCAGCATTGTCAGATGATGGTTAACATTTTTAGCAATAAAGTATTTTAAAATTAAGGTATATACACTGTATATGTCACTGTATTATTGCACACTGAATAGACTACAGCATGGTATAAACATAACACTTATGTGCACTCGGAAACCAAAACATTCATGTGACTTGCTTTATTGTGGAATTCGCTTTGTTGTGATGGTCTGGAACTGGATCTGCAACATATCTAAGGTAGCCTATATATAAACTGAACATACTGCTACCGCTAAGTCACTTCAGTCATGTTCAACTCTGTGTGACCCCATAGACAGCAGCCCACCAGGCTCCCCCGTCCCTGGGATTCTCCAGGCAAGAACACTGGAGTGGGTTGCCATTTCCTCTCCAGTGCATGAAAGTGAAAAGTGAAAGTGAAGTCGCTCAGTTGTGTCCGACTCTTAGAGACCCCATGGACTGCAGCCTACCAGGCTCCTCCACCCATGAGATTCTCCAGGCAAGAGTACTGGAGTGGGGTGCTATTGCCTTCTCCGAAACTAAACATAACTGGTGCTTATAAGTAGCAGTTGATCAACTTAATGATCCTCTGAGTTTGTTTTCTTTTGATAAGTAAAAGGATTAAAGAAAGTAGAATCTGGTGAGTTTATTGCATTGTCTAGTTTAGTGGTCCTAATGAAGGGTTGATTTTGCCTGCCAAGGGATATCTGGCAATGTCTGAAGACATTTTGATTATGATGACCTGGGAGGATGGGGAGGGTATCACTGGCATGTCCTGCGTAAAAGCCAAGGATGCTATTAAACATCTTATGGTGCAGGGATAAATTCATACAGTAAAGAATGAGTAGGTGCAAAATAATGGGTGTAAAAAATTGGGACCTTGATGTGGTTCCAGGCAGGCTGCCCTTTCTGATGAGCGCTGAGAACCTGGTCAGAATGAGCTCTTTCAAACAACCCCATCAAGATATGTGGGTATCTACAGGCAGGGCAGATCCACAGTACTTGCAGTTATTACCTTGGGACATCTGTTCTAAGCTTGGTAACAGATTTGGTCAGATGGTTCCGAAGTTTATTCACTAAGCAACATTAAGTAAAAGTTTTCTGCATGAATGTGGTATAAGAAAGGGCAAGGCGATGAGATGTGGTCCCATGGGAGGCATGAAGACCAACACCTGCAAAGTGACAAGGGCCACAAAGGAGGAGAAAACAAATGAGGTTCAGGAAGGAAGCAATGACTTCTGTTTGGGTGACTCACATAAGTTTAACCTTCAGTGAGGTATCACTGAAGTTGGGCTTTGACAGTGAGTAGGGTTTAAACAAGTAGAGAAGGAAGCAGAGGATATGCTGGGTAGAGGGTAAGCTTTGAAAACAGGTACAAAGGTAGGGAATAATGTTATCACAGCAACTTTCTTTGTGTGCATGCTCGGTCATATCTGACTTTTGTGACCTCAGGGACTGTAGACTGTCAGGCTCCTCTGTCCATGGAATTCTCCTGGCAAGAATACTGGAATGAGTTGCCATTCCCTTCTCCAGGGGTCTTCCCAACCCAGGGATCGAACCTGTGCCTCCTGCTTGGCAGGCAAATTCTTTACAACTGAGCTGCCTGGGAAGCCCTATTACAATGACTGCCATCAAGTAATGGCTTTCCTGGTGGCTCAGACAGTAAAGAATCTGCCAGCAATGCAGAAGACCCAGGTTTGACCGCTGGATCTGGAAGATCCACTGAATAAGAGAATGGCTACCGACTCCATTATTCTTGCCTGGAGAATTCCATGGACAGAGGTGCCTGACAGGCTACAGTCCATGGAGTTGCAAAGAGCTGGATATGACTGAGCCACTAACACACTAACCAACAAATTCCCTATGGTAGGTGTGCTGCCAAGAACTTAGTAATGAAAAACTATAGTATAAACTGAAAACTGATATATGAGAAGCAGTTGAAACCTAGCATGATCCAAAGTGACTTGAATTCCCATCTTAGGCATTTCAAAAAGATAATGAAACATAGGAAGTGTTACCTGAGGACAGTTGCATAAATATCGAAGCAGTTCACCAATATACTGAATGACAGTGATGTTATATTTTCTGCAGTCATCCCAAAACTGGCTGGCTGAAAATTTGGTCCGCAAAACAAGAGTAGCACCTAGAGAGAAGGAATAAAAGGTACCAATAAAGGAATGCTACCAAAAAAGTCCCAAGTTATATTTTTCACTTTTGAAATTCATATGTGAATTACATTCATAAACAAGTGTTAGGGACCAACTATATTCAATGCAAAAAAAAAGAATAAGACATGGTTTTATTCAATAGGAGATTACAGTATAGTGGGGGAGAAGACATAAGGTTTTCTAGTAAAAGTCAACTTGCAATAAATAAACACAGTCGAGTGAAGCCCTAAGGGTGTGTGTGTGTTGGGGGAGGTAGATTAATTTTCCTGGGCAAGGGCTAAGAAAGACATATTTTTAAAAAGGTAGGATTTGAATTAGGTCTTGAGAAATGAATATGGAGAAAAATAAGAGAATTCCTGGTAGAGGAAAAAACATGCACATAAAGACAGGACAGTCGAGAAGGTTGGGGGATGGCCAAGATTCAGTTGGTCTGTGACCAGAGTGGTGAAAGGTGGGTGGGTCAAAGGAGATGAACCTGGAGAAGCAGCTAGGGTTGCAATCCTGGAGAGTCTGTAAGTGTCTTGAGCAAGCAGGAGATAGTCTTCTATGGTGGATGATATAGACAGAATAATGGTTCTCAACACAACCACAACCTAATATCTAGAACCCATGAATATGCTACCTTACATGACAAAAGGGACTATGTAGATGTGATTAAACTAAGGATCTTGAAAAGGGGAGATTATCCTTCTCCATGAGAAGGCAGAAAGATTGAAAACCACAGTCACAGAAAACTAACCAATCTGATAACATGGACCACAGCACTGTCTAACTCAATGAAACTAGGAGCCATGCCAGGTAGGGCCACCCAAGATGGATGGGTCATGGTGGAGAGTTCTGACAAAACGTGGTCCACTGGAGAAGGGAATGGCAAATCACTTCAGTATTCTTGCCTTTAGAACCCCATGAACAGTAAAAAAAGGCAAAAAGATAGGACACTGAAAGATGAACTCCCTTGGGTTGGAAGGTGCCCAATATGCTACTGGAGATCAGTAATGAAGTAATTCCAGAAAGAATGAAGAGATGGAGCCAAAGCAACAACAACACCCAGGTGTGAATGTGACTGGGGATGGAAATAAAGTCTATGCTGTAAAGAGCAATATTGCATAGGAACCTGGAATGTTAGGTCCATGAATCAAGGCAAATTGGAAGTGGTCAAACAGGAGATGGCAAGAGTGAACGTCAACATTCTAGGAATCAGTGAACTAAAATGGACTGGAATGGGTGAGTTTAACTCAGATGACCATTATATCTACTACTGTGGGCAGGAATCCCTCAGAAGAAAGGAGTAGCCATCGTGGTCAACAAAAGATTCCAAAATGTAGTACTTGGATGCAATCTCAAAAATGACAGAATGATCTCTGTTCGTTTCCAAGGCAAACCATTCAATATCATGGTAATCCAAGCCTATGCCCCAACCAGTAATGCTGAAGAAGCTGAAGTTGAACAGTCCTATGAAGTCCTACAAGAACTTCTAGAACTAATACCCCCAAAAGATGTCCTTTTCATTATAGGGGCCTGGAATGCAAAAGTAGGAAGTCAAGAAATACCTGGAGTAACAGGCAAATTTGGCCTTGGGATATAGAATGAAGCAGGGCAATGGCTAATAGAGTTTTGCCAAGAGAATGCACTGGTCATAACAAATACCCTCTTCCAACAATATAAGAGAAGACTACACATGGACATCACCAGATGGTCAACACCAAAATCAGACTGAGTATATACTTTGCAGCCAAAGATGGAGAAGCTCTATACAGTCAACAAAAACAAGACCAGGAGTTGACTGTGGCTCAGATCATGAACTCCTTATTGCCAAATTCAGACTTAAATTGAAGAAAATAGGGAAAACCACTAGACCATTCAGGTATGACCTAAATCAAATCCCTTATGACTATACAGTGGAAGTGAAAAATAGATTTAAGGGACTAGATCTGAAAGACAGAGTGCCTGATGAACTACGGACGGAGGTTTGTGACATTGTACAGGAGACAGGGATCAAGACCATCCCCATGGAAAAGAAATGCAAAAAGGCAAAATGGTTGTCTGAGGAGGCCTTACAAATAGCTGAGAAAAGAAGAGAAGTGAAAAGCAAAGGAGAAAAGGAAAGATATGCCCATTTTAATGCTGAGTTCCAAAGAACAGCAAAGAAAGATAATAAAGCCTTCTTCAATGATCAATGTAAAGAAATAGAGGAAAGCAATAGACTGGAAAAGACTAGAGATCGCTTCAAGAAAATTAGAGATAGCAAGGGAACATTTCATGCAAAGATGGGCACAATCAAGGACAGAAATGGTATGAACCTAACAAAGCAGAAGATATTAAGAAGAGATGGCAAGAATATACAGAAGAACTGTACAGAAAAGATCTTCACAACTCAGATAATCACGATGCTGTGATCATTCACCTAGAGCCAGACATTCTGGAATGTGAAGTCAAGTGGGTCTTAGGAAGCATCACTATGCACAAAGCTAGTGGAGATGATGGAATTCCAGTTGAGCTATTTCAAATCCTAAACGATGATACTGTGAAAATGCTGCACTCAATATGGAAAACTCAGCAGTGGCCACAGCACTGGAAAAGGTCAGTTTCATTCCAATCCCAAAGAAAGGCAATGCCAAAGAATTCTCAAACTACCGCACAATTGCACTCATCTCACATGCGAGCAAAGTAATGCTCAAAATTCTTCAAGTCAGGCTTCAACAGTACGTGAACCATGACTTCCAGATGCTCAAGCTGGATATTGAAAAGGCAGAGGAAACAGTGTTCAAATTGCCAACATCCATTGGATCATCAAAAAAGCAAGAGAGTTCCAGAAAAACATCTACTTCTGCTTTATTGACTGTCAAAGCCTTTGACTGTGTGGATCACAACAAACTGTGGAAAATTCTTAAAGAGATGGGAATACCAGACCATCTGACCTGCCTCCTGAGAAATCTGTATGCAGCTTAGGAAGCAACAGTAGAACTGGACATGGAACAACAGACTGGATCCAAATAGGGAAAAGGAGTACGTCAAGGCTGTATATTGTCACTCTGCTTATTTAACTTATATGCAGAGTACATCATGAGAAACACTGGGCTCGATGAAGCACTAGCTGCAATCAAGGTTGCTGGGAGAACTATCAAATACCTCAGATATGCAGATGACACCACCCTTATGGCAGAAATCGAAGAGGAACTAAAGAGCCTTTTGATGAAAATGAAAAAGGAGAGTGAAAAAGTTGGCTTAAAACTCAACATTCAGGAAACAAAGATCAAGGCATCCAGTCTCGTTCACTTCAGTTGTCACTCAGTCATGTCTGACTCTTTGTGACCCCATGAATCGCAGCATCCAGGCCTCCCTGTTCATCACCAACTCCTGGAGCTTACCCAAACTCACATCCATCGAGTCAGTGATGCCATCCAGCCATCTCATCCTCTGTTGTTCCCTTTTCCTCCTGCCCCCAATCCCTCCCAGCATCAGAGTCTTTTACTTCAAGGCAAATAGATGGGGAAACAGTGAAAACAGTGTCAGACTATTTGGGTTCCAAAATCACTACAGATGGTGACTGCAACCATGAAATTAAAAGACACTTGCTCCTTGGAAGAAAAGTTATGACCAACCTAGAGAGCATATTAAAAAGCAGAAACATTACTTTACCAACAAAGGTCCATCTAATCAAAGCTATGGTTTTACCAGTAGTCATGTATGGATGTGACAGTTGGACTATAAAGAAAGCTAAGCGCTGAAGAATTGATGCTTTTGAACCATGGTGTTGGAGAAGACTCTTGAGAGTCCTTTGGACTGCAAGGAGATCTAAGCAGTCCATCCAAAAGAAGATCAGTCCTGAATACTCATTGAAAGGACTGATGCTGAAGCTGAAACTCCAATACTTTGGCCACCTGATGCAAACAGCTGACTCATGTGAAAAGACCCTGATGCTGGGAAAGATTGAAGGTGGGAGGAGAAGGGGACGACAGAGAATGAGACAGTTGGATGGCATCACCAACTCAAGTCTGGGTAAATTCTGGGAGTTGGTGATGGACATGAGTTTGGGTAAACTCTGGGAGTTGGTCTTGGACAAGGAGGCCAGGCGTGCTGCAGTCCATGGGGTCACAAAGATTCGGACACTACTGAGCAACTGAACTGAACCAAACTGATTGGAAGAGACCAATGTAATCATAAGGGTGCTGATAAGAAGTCAAGAAAGTCAAGGGTTGTAGGACAAAGCATGACAAAAACAAAAGACTGGAGTGAAATGCTTTGAAAATGAAAAAAGGGGCCACAAGCCAAAGAATGTGAGCAGCCTCTGGGAGCTAGGAAAGGCAAGAAAATGGACTCTTCCCTACAAACTTCCAGACAGAATGTAGCCTGCTGACATCCTAACTTTCAGACTTCTGACTTTCAAAAAAGGGAGAGAACCAACCTGTGTTGTTTTAAACCACAAAGTTCATGGTCATTTGTTACGGTGGAAATAGAAAACTAATACAATAGGTAAAAACAATGTACCTATCATATCCAACCTAACATAAGCATGAAATGTAGAAAAGTGAAATAAAAATATCACAGATATTTTTCATGTTATTAGTTTATTTCTACTCCTAAACATGCAAAATCAAGTGTTTTAGGAGAAATTAAAAAAAATACTATATTTTCCTTTTTAGCATTTATCTATTATGCTTAAGTAGATGTATGACTGATTGATTTATCCCCAGGAGGGCTTCAGAGTCATTCTGTTTTAGAAGGGCCTAACAGTATGATCAGACCCAGGCATTCCTTGCTGATTTGGAGGCTGGTATTGGTGCTGGATTAAGTGTTTTATAGCTGATCAGTAAGCTGATGAGGAAAAGGAGCAGAGGTTTGTGCAGTCATGTGTATTTGTATATGAATTAATATATGCATATGTTACTGTATATACATATGTAATTACTTAAAATGTCACATGGGAGAAAAAGTTAAGTTTTTTAGTTTAGTTGGAAAGTTAGAGGTAGTCTCCTGGAAGAGGTAGATATTGGGCTGAGACGTTATGTACACAAGGTGCAGAAATCCTATGACAGTAGTAAGAATGGCAATTCTAATTTAAATGGTAAAGTTTCAGAAGGAAAGAGAAGAGACAGGAAAATCTAAGTATTCTGACCAGAGCTGAGAGCCTGTGGGAAGAGGGAAGAATAAAGTAGAATGGGCCAACTGAATAAGTTTAAACCAGGTGCTAATGGAGATCAACATGCAGATTTCTGAAGATAGAAATGACATAAGAGAATTATTTGTGGAATCAAAGGATCGAGTATCTTAACCTGTATAAAGACCTAAAAGATTTAAAAGAAGTTTGCTGTTTGATATGCTGAACAATTACAGCATTATATTAAAAGACACGCAGGCATGAGAAAATGGAAATCTTTTTATTTATTTATTTGGCCTCGGTGGGGCTGGTGGGATCTTAGTTTCCTGATCAGGAATTGAACCCAGGCCCTCAGCAATGAAAATGTGGAGTCCTAACCAATGGACCATCATGACATTCACTATAAATTCTTTTAAATGTTTGCTATGTGTAAGCCAAAAAAACTCAGTATTAACATGGAATTAAACACTATTCCTAGCACACAGGAAAATAGAAAATTTTGTATTACTTTTCCTTATGGCTGGATGGCATCATTGACTCGATGGACATGAGTTTGAGTGAACTCTGGGAGATGGTGATGGACAGGTTGGCCTGACGTGCTGCAATTCATGGGGTCACAAAGAGTCGGACAGGACTGAGCGACTGAACTGAATGAGCACATTGAATGTGTACTGGGCTTCAATACCCTGTTGAGAGGAAAAGCTTACCAGTCACCATACATCCATGTAAGCCAATCAGAAGCGCAGCACTGTGGTACAAGGGTAGGGGGGTGTAGATTACATCATCCCCTGTAACCTCGGAGGCAAGAGCAAGGCCAATTCCATACCAAATGCGTTGATGATTGATCTTTGCAGCTTTCGGGAGACCTGCATAAAGGCACAAGAGAAGCATGAGTGAATTGAGAATGGTTATTCACAGACACATGGTCTGGGAGAGAGATGTGTCTTAGGAAGATTCATCATTTAGTGATTAGAAGATTGCATTTGGTGAGACCAGAAGTTCACAGTTTTTTCTGTAAAGGACCAGATGGTAAACGTTTCAGGTTTTGCAGGGTCATAAGTCTCTATTGCAACTACTCAACTCGGCTATTATAGCTGACAGCAGCTAAACACAAAAAGTAATGAACTTGGCCCCGTAGACATGAAACTTTATTTACAGAACTTGTGGTGGTGTGGTGTTTGTGACCCACAGGCTATGGTTTGCTGACCCCTGAGTTAGCTGGTTATTATAGTGGTAAGATGAGGAAAAACGAATGACTGTCTATTGAATTTCTGCTTTGGGTCTACCATCTTGCTAATATCCTTGAAGGACAGGGGTTTGAACTGCTTGGGGTCACTTATATGAGGATTTTTTCAGTGGTAAACACACCCATGGTTGGTTGAATCCATGGATGAAAAATCACAGATGCAGAAGAACCTATATGGAGGGCCTTCTATAAGTTGTATGTAGATCTTCTGCAGTGTGGACCCTTGTATTATTCAAGGGTCAACTGTATTGCCAAATTTTCACTCAATTCTCATAATTAATGATGTAAGGAGAATTATATTCTCTAGTTCACAGATGAGAAGACTGAGAATCAGAGAGAATACATATAGCCCATCCATCCTATCTCTTTCCTTCATAGTCACTTCTATGGATTTCTCACATACTCTTCTAGAGTTTTTTATGTAAATACAGGCTCATTTGCTCCTATGTTCTTGCCCTTTCCCCCATTAAAAAAAAAAAAGCATACTATTCTGCACTTCCCCCCTTCACTAACAAAGTATTTTTAAGTTCTGTCCATATTTGTATGTAGAAATTTCCCTTATTTTTTCATCCACTTATTCTCTCTGCATTTACTCCTTTGTGTCTGTGTTTTATAGTTTATTTACACTATTTTGCAATTTCAAATGATGCTGGTCCACATGCGGAAAAACCTGGTCCACATGGCACTTCACACTGTGAATGATGCTCCATCTGTAGGATAAATTTGTGATGTGAGACTGCTGGGCCAAAAGGTATCAGACCTTGTAATTTTGATAGACACTGCCACTTTGCCAGTTATTAGGGCTGTCCCCATTGACTCCCCCATCAGTAATACAGGAGTGCACCTGTTTCCTCATAGCCCTTCAAAAACGTCCTTTCAAATGTTGAAATTTTTGCCAATCTAAAAGGTGAAAAAAATGGCATCTCAGTGTATTTTTAGTACACTAAGTACATTTGTATTTTCTTAACTATAATTTATGTAGATTTTTTTTATAAGACTCAATTGAAAGAGTATGTTTATACTGTTGCCCATGGGAGTCAGTTTAGTTGGGGAGGCCATGATGTCGTTGCAAACAGATGGGTCTAGAGTTTAAAACCTGAGTGGGTCAATTGGCTTTGTGAAGAGAAAGGCAATTCTGTTTAGATTAAGATGCCTCAATATTTGATGGTATTGCCTAAATAAAAGCAATTTGTTATAAGGCAAAGCAGTATGACTGGCAAACTACCATCATTGTAAACACAGTTCACAATTGATGGTCTTTGATGTCATGAGTATTAATGCTCCATTCTATACTAATAATGAGAAACAGAAGAAAGAATCAACAAATCAATTGTATTCACCTTGAAAAAAAATTATCCAGATAGTAAAAACTCAGAATTATATATTTTAAAACAGAAACAAAAAAAAAAACAAAAGCAAAACAAAAACAAAAACAAAAAAAACAGAAACACACATCTTTTGCTGGTGTAAAGCACTTTCAGAAAACTTCCTGATTTATACTTTTGTATTAATGAAGAAATAATATTTGGTAACTATTATATAATTTTGTGCTAATGACTGCCTTTGAGGCATAGGGAAAACATGTTGTTCTCTGATGGCTTAAAGGAATTCTTTTTATTAATGTTTATACTAGTAACTTCCAGTGTATAATCATAAGGGATTTGATTTAGGTCATAACTGAATGGTCTAGTAGTTTTCCCTAATTTCTTCAATTTAAGTCTGAATTTGGCAATAAGGAATTCATGATCTGAGCCACAGTCAGTTCCCAGTCTTATTTTTGCTGACTGTATACAGCTTCTCCATCTTTGCCTGCAAAGAATATAATCAATCTGATTTTGGTGTTGACCATCTGGTGATGTCCATGTGTAGAGTCTTCTCTTGGGTTGTTGGAAGAGGGTGTTTGCTATGACCAGTGCATTCTCTTGGCAAAACTCTGTTAGCCTTTGCCCTGCTTCATTCCGTACTCCAAGGCCAAATTTGCCTGTTACTCCAGGTATTTCTTGACTTCCTACTTTTGCATTCCAGGCCCCTATAATGAAAAGGATATCTTTTTGGGGTATTAGTTCTAGAAGTTCTTGTAGGTCTTCATAGAACTTTCAACTTCAGCTTCTTCAGCATTACTGGCTGGGCCATAGGCTTGGATTACTGTGATATTGAATGGTTTGCCTTGGAAACGAACAGAGATCATTCTGTCATTTTTGATATTGCATTGGAAAAGACTCTGATACTGGGAAGGATTGGGGGCAGGAGGAGAAGGGGACGACAGAGGATGAGATGGCTGGATGGCATCACCGACTCGATGGACGTGAGTTTGTATGAACTCCAGGAGTTGGTGATGGACAGGAAGGCCTCGTGTGCTGCGATTCGTGGGGTCGCAAAGAGTCGGACACGACTGAGCGACTGAACTGAACTGAATACTAGTAACTTGGCATGTATTTTATTCAGAGATAAGAAGAAAGGTAAAATAAACATCAACCCAATTATATTCCAATTAAATCTAAATTCTGAATTATGGGATTGGATTAAAGAGTGCTTATTCTCTTTTTCCCCTAAGATGGGTTTTATACTTCATAGCGAACCATGCAGTTGTGAACAAGTTCTGTACTTATCTATTTAGTATTAAGACTAGAACTCCCAGTCACTAATTAAGGGCTTGTTTTACCTCAATTACTTCCCAAATCAAAGTTTACAGTTTAGTTTTACCATTCTATTAAGAAATGAGGGTATAAGTTCCATATATTGAGGTAGTTCTGGATGTAGTGGAAGCATCTGGTTAAACCATGTCATCCTACCATTCTGTTGACATGGTGAAATAGAACTTTTGACAAACAAAAGAACGATAGCTATTATGCTCTCGAGATTAGCTTTAATAGGTCATCCCAATTACCCCTCCTCATAAGGCTCAAAGTAACCCTTGTCTCTAATGTTTGATTATTTTACAAGAAGAATGCATGCTAGAATTATCTGCTTGAGTTAAAATTTTAACCAAATGACTCACATATTCAACTTCCCAATATTATTAAGAATAGTTAGGATGCTGGGGGTAGCTTCCTATCCTTTCTTAAATGTATCTCTCAGTCTTCATGTGATTACATTTTGGTAACATTTCCCCTGACCTGAGTAGGCAGACACCAAATAGCTATCAGATGGATGAACTAGGAGGTATTCTGGCAGAGAGGTCAGTTGTATGAGCTGTGGAGTCGGCCTAGCAAAGTGAAGCCTGACACTTCTACTTTCTATCTTGGGAAGTTCTTAAACTCTCTAGGCATCAGTTTCTGAATCTGTAAAACAGGAATAAGAGTAGTACCCATCTTAAGAGTGGTGGGAGAAATGTATGAACACCACAGAGCTCCTGGAAGAGCACCTAATACATCCATCTACCTTTGATGTTGCCTGTTCCACACAGCAGTGTTTCAGTAACACGACAGTTGGCAGTGTTTTCTCTTAGCGGCTTATGTAAAACAACAGTACAGCTTACACCGAAGGTGTAAGACATCCTAGCTTTGATGAAATACACCTATTTACGCCCTGAGCTAAGAGTCATTCTACACCCACAGAACCAAACAACTTCAAGTCATTGTTGCATGGAAAGATAGTGATCAAAATGTTTGCACAAATATAACCCCATTATTGTTCTATAGTCTTCTTGGTGGTCTACTTATAATTGGTTATACATTATATATGGATGCTGGATAGAGTATAATCAAAATGTAGCGATCATTAAAAAAATTCCAAAATCTGTTCAGTGCCAAATCTTAATCAAAAAGCAACAATCATTTTGAAAAAAAATCCTAACAACCTATTCAGTGCCAAATCTTATCATCACCATCATTATTTTTGTAGTTCTTGGTTAACCTCTTTACCTGTTCTATGCACCAACTGGGGGAAGTATGCATACCTTAGAGAAACCCAAATGATTTCATATGCTATGGAATAAGATCATACTTCCCATAGGCAATGATCTAAATCCCCTGAAGTATTAGTTATCTGATAAGCTTTGCCAAAGAAAGAGAGCATTTACAAATCTAACCCAACATTTAACTATTTCAGGATAGGTCCATTGCTTTGCGAATCCTCTATTTTTTACCTGTGGTTCCAGAAGTATAAATGTATAAGGCAGGAGTGGAAAAGGTAACTTCGACCTCCAGGATTCTGGGACAGGTTCACTTGACACTTCATCCACTTTGTCTAAGAAAGAGTTGACCCCATCTGTGTTAGAAGTTCTGCTCACGTAATAGACAGCCACGTCATCTTTCTTCAAGCTTGGCAGCACATCTTCAACAGCGGCTTGTAGTTCTTAATTTAATAAAAGAAAAAAATCCAAACAAACTAAATTAGTCCATTCAAGCTCTATTAGTGTAAGACATTTTGTAGTGATTTTGTTTCCACTAAGTGTTGTTAAAACATGTAGACACAGTAATGTTTATAGTTATGTATTTTTAACATGGAATTTACCACATCTGAAAATATCACAAGATCCCAAATATTTAAGGGAAGGCTGGGTTTTGATGGTTCAAAAAGCGACAGATGATTGAAATCTGTACATTACATGGCAAGTGCAAACAAACCACATAAGGGTAAAAACCAAGATTATATGTGTATGATTTATATGCATATCTGATATATATATATATCTCAAAATACTCCAGAAATGAATTTAGTTATTCCCAATGTATGCCCACAGGACCAGAGATTTAAAAAAAAAGAAAATTTTAAGGAAAAAGAGAAATGAAAAGAAGGGAACCATGCTACTGAAAGGATAATAGAATCTAACTTTATGTAACACATTTTTAAAATATCAGCAACAAGTAGTTCTACTAGGAAGGTTCAGCTGATCTGAGACATAAGCTCCAAATTTCATAAGCACATTATCCGACCTAAGAAAAAAAGGACTGATTAGCATGTTTTTCAAACTCTGAGTCACAATACAGCAGTGGATTGTTAAAATCGTTCAAAGTGATGATTATTCTAAAAAATAAAATAGAAAGTATATCATACATAGGAAGAGGTAAGTATTCTTTTTTTTTTTTTCTGAGTTTCAGCTATGTGAGTGTGTGAGTGCTGAGCTACACACAAATGTAGTTTTTATAGGGGTCAAGGTAAAACATTTTAAAGGCATTGATATAATGTGTAAACCACATTTCAGGCTTGTTACTTGAATTTTGTACCATTAAAAATTTTTATTTTAAATTTTAAATCATAAGATGAGATGCTCTTTAAACTTCTTTGTCTTGAATTGTGATAACTAAAGTGAATAGGCTTATTTTTAATAGGAAGGTGACTCAATATCCCAGGGAATTACCTTAGGGAGACTATATCTGATTCATATTATAAGGTTTGTTTTTCAGATATTTACGTATGATGTCTCCATCAAGACATGAGATAGCATCTGGATAGATGCATTTAAAAACTTAAAAAGTTTTTTAACCAAAGCAGTCATGTACCTGATAAATATACATGAAATATTACAAAAGAGTTTATAATGCAAGTCAGTACGCCCTTATCTCACAAATAAACCTGCTGCCTGGAGGCAAGGACTTTTAGGGTTTTTTTTAGCTGTTTCTTCTAGCAGTCACGTCTTCATCACCAAATTACATAATTTTCCTGCTACCTCATGACTTACCATTTTTGAAACTCATCCCCACTCCCCCCTTGTTCACCCCTAACAGTTATTATTTTCACTTTATATTGTCAGAGTTAATGGTATTTTTTTTAATCTATTCTGAGACTATAATTCTGTCTTTCTAGCTTTGTCTATGTGTTGACTCTAGATTCTAGAACAAATAATCAGGATTGACAAGATTATGACAATATAATTATTTCAAATATGACTGTAGAACCAAGTAACACACTATAATCATCTTTCCTTTCTTGAACAGTTTTCTCCTGGAGTATCTACTGGCTATCATTCCTTAATGTACTGTTTGTCTCAGTTCTTTTTTAACCTCCATCAGATCAGCTTATTCCTTTTGATGCTCTCTTCTCCTCTTTCATTTTGAATGGTTGCTCTCTAGTTCTTCAGTATTTCGAGAAGATCATCAGAAATATTACTACTGTAAAAACAGTAACTGGCTTGCTAAGGTCCCTCGCCAGTGCCGTGGTTCAGATTCTCATTATTTCCTACCGAAATTGTCACAATAGCTTCCTGACTGATCTCCTTGCCTCTAACCTCTCCCTGCTTCCGTATCAGTGACACCACTGCCTGACTTCTTGTTCCTGCTTTGTTTAAAATCCTGCAGTGGTTGCTTATCCTTTGTGATAGAATCTTTCTAATGCAGTGGATGGTTCTAAGGTTCTTCTCAGCCTACATCCCCTACCCCGATTTTTCTGATGTCATCTTCTTAACTACCCTTGTCCCCTTTCCTCTAACCACACTGATTTATGTGAGGTGAATGGAGCCATAATTCTCACATTTTACCACCTTTGTCCAGGTGGTTTCATCTGCTTGGAACACCCTCCTGCCCCTAGCCCCTGGTCACTGGAAAAACTGCTGTTCATCCTTCAAAACAGTCTCATTGCATTTAACTCTGTGGTCCTCCCGCAGGAGTTTGCATTATACGCCTAGCAGTGTGTTCAGTATGTAGTGTGACATACTTCGCTTCTTTTTCTCCTCTATTTGGCAGTGAAAACTTTGAGGTGAAGGGATTATAACTTGATCATCTTGGCCCTGCCATAAGTGCTTAATAAGTGTTTACAGCTGAAAGAATCTACACAAAGTATTGTATTAGCCACTGGGGAAGAGACAGAGGAATAAGCGAAAGCTGTTGACGTTCAAGGATTTAGATACTGCAATACTGTGAGTTGATATATCTCCAGTCAAATGCAAAATTAAATAATTTTTGTGATAGAGGTATGTCTTACATCCAAGTAAGGGACATGAAAGTAAATTAAAAACAAAACAAAACTACTATTGCTACTTAGAATTAAGAAATCTCTCTCCTTCTCTTCTACCTGAGACTGAGCCTATTTAGTTAAATAGTGTGTTCATAAATTACCTGGATTATTTCTTATTCCTCTCCTCTCTCTCTCCCAACAGTTATTTGACATCTATTTAAAGTGTGTTTCCTGTGTGCACGGTTCTCAGCACTGGAAGCCACAGTGTGTACAGCAGATACTGTTTTCACAGAGCCCAGGTCTAAGCGGGAGGAATCAAGAAATAATGCATGTCATAGGTGGTGTTTTGGAAGCACGGAGGAGGGGCACGAAACAACCCAGAGGAAGTGTTATCTCAGCTGAGACCTGAAGGGCGAGTAGGAGTTGGCAAGATGAAGACCCACTGAGATGGACTGAGCCTGTTTGCAGCTTATGTAAAGGCCCACAGGCAAGCAAGTGCGCTTTAGTCACTCAGTCGAGTCTGACTCTTTGTGACCCCAATGGACTGTAGCCTGCAGGCTCCTCTGTCATGGGATTCCCCAGGCAAGAATACTGGAGTGGGTAGTCATCCCCTTCTCCAAGGGATCTTTCTGACCCAGGAATGGAAACTGGGTGTCCCATGCTGCAGACAGATTCCTTACTGTCTGAGCCACCAGGGAAGCCCCGAGGCAAACAGCAGGATGCCAGAGCAGCTCAAAGAGGCTAAAGCTGACTGCCACGTAGAATGGGAGGGCAATGCTGGAAGAAGAACCTGGATGTAGGTAGGGACCAGGTCTCTGGCTTACATCAGGTACACGGGTGGGAGAAGGCAAGGACCAGGGGTAGGGAGGCCATTTGGTAGATCAAACTTTGCATCAAGGTAGCCACAGAGCCTAGAGAGAAGTAGATGCATTTAAGAGATGTTTGGGAGGCAGAACAGACAAGATTTGATAAATCTTGATGAGAGAAAAATTATAAGTCAAAAGAGACGTTAATTTTTTCTGTAATTTTTTTGAAAGTAGATGTATGCAGGCACTAGTGATATATCCAAAATTAGTAGTTTCTTATATAATTTATAATTATTATATAAAGTAATAATAGTAATAATAAAATAAACAGCCAACTCATTGGAAAAGACCCTAATGCTGGAAAAGATTGAAAGCAAAAGGAGAAAAGGGCAGCAGAGGATGAGATGGTTGGATAGCATCACCTGATTCAACGGACATGAACTTGGACAAACTCCAGGAGATAGTGAGGGTCAGGGAGGCCTGGTATGCTTCAGTCCATGTAATAACTTAGTGACTGAACAACAACAGAATAATAAAGGTAAAAGAAAATGCAATTAAGCAGGTATCATGCTTGATCACAGTTCAAGAATTTGGATAATTGGGGCTTCCGTTCTCTCATGTTTCTACTTGGCTCTCTGCATGCTTTTGGTTTATAATCCCTGACCTTTCACAGAGGTCATCTTATCTGAAGGGAAGGCCATTGCCCCTGCCCAGCACAGTTTCTTTATCTGACCTCTGGGCTGTTGGCGTAGAATTTACGTTTGGATATTGACTTGAGGTTCCAGTGGCTCCCAATCATATCAAGGCATACCTCACATGTCGTATACTGACCTTTACTTTACCTACCTGATAAGTCCCTGACGCTGGAAAAGATTGGGGGCAGGAGGAGAAGGGGGCGTCAGAGGATGAGATGGTTGGATGGCATCATGGATTCAATGGACATGAATTTGAACAAACTCAGGGAGATAGTGAAGGGCAAGGAAGCCTGGTGTACTGCAGTCCATGGGGTGCCAAAGAGTCAGACACAACTTAAAGACTGAACAACATATGTCCTATGGTAGCAGACATTTTCCCTTTAAACTAAAGATGCAATATTTATATAAATACATCTATACACACATATATAAACTGAGATTGGAAGGGAAATTCCGGATGTGAATGAAACTCATTAACTGTATATTTAATATTTAATGTCTTTTCTTAAATCTATTATAAATAGGACTGGCCCCCATGTTTTCTGCTTCACACATGAATTTTTTGGGTAATTGTTACTATAAATCTGCTTGCTGAAGATTAAGTGAAAAGTGAAAGTGTCAGTTGCTCAGTTGTGCCCATGTGCCCATATCGTTGCGTCTTTCTGTGCCCATGGACTGTAGCCCACCCGGCTCCTCTGTCTATGGAATTTCCCAAGCAAGCACACTGGGGTGGGTAGCCATTCCCTTCTCCAGGGAATCTTCCCAACCTAGGGATCAAACCTGAGTCTCCTGCATTGCAGGCAGATTCTTTACCATCTGAGTCACCAGGGAAACCCACTTAAGCTAGACGTGGCAATCAACAAGGACACATAAAAATCAAATAATCCTACTTGACACAGACTGAGCTCCCTGGATTCTGAGACCTTTGTGTAGGGGTCCTCTTGGGAATGATGCCTGCGGGGCTGCAATGGAGGTAGACTGGATGGAGGAAGAGATTGTGCTTCAATGCAGCCACGCAGTGGCCTCCCTCAATTGATCCTGCGGGGACTCTGGGCCCGGGATGGCCCTTCAGGCTGTCCCAAATGAAACAAAGTGGGTTCTACCTCTGTGCCTGCCCACCAACCAGTCACTGGATGCAGATTGGGGCGGTAGTACTTGACCTTGGGCAAAGCGGCTTTCTTCAACCAACGGCAAGTCCTGGAATGGTCCTCGGCTGATAGCTGGCAGTTGCCAATGCCTCCAGCAGCCGAGGAAGGGGTACCTCAGTCCTGGAGTGGGGATTTGGGCAGCACATCACAGCATCCACCACATCTTTCATTCTTACTGATTAAAAATTTACAAATTTCTTTTGTGGAGGACAGTTTGTATAGTAGCTTTACATACATCACCTCACATAATTTTCACAACAACCCTGTATTATAGACGATGGTAACCTTGTTTCTACAAATGAGGACAGAAGCTCAGTGAGTCTCTATGTGGATCATTACATACAAAATGAAAAGAATTATATTAGGCTTCAATGATTACCATTTTCTTGTACTAGTGATTCAAGTTTCAGTAAAGGACCTTGAAATTTTGGAAGACACTGTCTACCTGACATGCTCAGTGCTTGTGAAAGCATTCAGATCTGGCTTTCAATAGTAATATGGATCATCTCTTATTGTCTTTCTGATGAAGAGAATAGCCTCAAGTTTTATGAAAAGCATGGGTATGAGAAATAGTATTCACAGAAATTTGTCTGCACCTGAAGGGTGTACAGTAGATCTGTCCTTTCTTCATTAGCCTGAGCTGAAATCATGGATGGGTGTAGAACCCCAGAAAGTCCCCTTGGTGGCTCAGATGATAAAGAATCTGCTTGTAATGTAGGAGACAAGAGTTGGACACGACTGAGTGACTAACACTTTCACTTTCACTTATAGAACCTCAGAAAAAGCAGACACATTTGGATGATGGAAAATCAACTGATTATAAAATCTGCACTCCTTGAGATCCATTTTATAGAAAAGAAAAAAATCAGGTTAGCATATGAAGTTTCCTCTCCCACTTGCAACCTTTTTTTTTTTTTTTTTAAGAAGGTCAGAAGAGAAACTTCTGAGGACACAGGCCCATTCCTTGAAAGCAGGGAGACAGCGTGGGTAGTGAGCTGAATCAATCTTCATTACCAAAGTGGCAAAATGCTACTGGCTAAACCCACTGCTTTTAAATAGGAAAAGCATTCAATCTAGTAGCTTGTTTTGCTATTAGATTGCCTCATGGAGCGAGTAACTAACTAAGTTAGTTACATAAAACACCCCAGAAATGTTTACCAATAAAGTAAGATTTGAAAAGAAGGCAGTGAAAAGAAATGGTTTTGATCAGAATTTCAGGATGATGTGAACTGGTTGGCAGATGAACAAATCAGGATTGAAGACTTTCCTTCAGTCAGAAAGGCAAGTGAAACAAACTC
Organism: Aepyceros melampus; assembly: GCA_006408695.1. Lineage (NCBI taxonomy): Eukaryota > Metazoa > Chordata > Mammalia > Artiodactyla > Bovidae > Aepyceros > Aepyceros melampus. The sequence continues at coordinate 334,120 of SJXQ01002156.1, read as the reverse complement.
ATTCTAACAGATCATGGAGACAGTCTGAAAATGTTTTAAAAATACAGTTTGTAACTGTGATTTCTCATTTCTATTACTGGCAGTTTGGAATTATAGTAATTAATAATCTAGAATATGGTCTGTACATCAGTACCATGTCATAGAACACCCTTCAGACAGAGGCATGCATAACCTCCCCTAGGGCTTCTTTGCTGGCTCAGATGGTAAAGAATCTTTTTGTAATGCAGGAGACCTGGGTTTAATCCCTGGGTCAGGAAGATCCCCTGGAGAAGGGCATGGCGACCCACTCTGGTATTCTTGCCTGGAAAATCCCAAAGACAGAGGAGCCTGACAGGCTACAGCCTATGGGGCTACAGCCCATGAGTTCTCAAAGAGACACAACTGAATGACTGACACTTTCACTTTTCGCATACCCTCACCTTCCCTCCCGGAGAAGGCAATGGCACCCCACTCCAGTACTCTTGCCCGGAAAATCCCATGGGTGGAGGAGCCTGGTAGGCTGCAGTCCATGGGTCGCTGAGTGGGCACGACTGAGCAACTTCACTTTCACTTTTCACTTTCATGCGTTGAAGAAGGAAATGGCAACCCACTCCAGTGTTCTTGCCTGGAGAATCCCAGGGACAAGGGAGCCTGGTGGGCTGCTGTCTCTGGGGTCACACAGGGTCAGACATGACTGAAGCGACTTAGCAGCAGCAGCAGCACTTTCCCTCCACAATGCAAATCGCGCTGAGGTCAGAAAGACGTTTAATCAAGGCTAAGTCCCTCAGGAGTAAAGAAAGTTTTAGCATGGAGATACACACTCATCTCATATTTATCAGTTCAGTTCAGTTCAGTCGCGCAGTCGTGTCTGACTCTTTGCGACCCCATGAATAGCAGTACGCCAGGCCTCCCTGTCCATCACCAACTCCCGGAGTTCACTCAGACTCACGTCCATTGAGTCCATGATGCCATCCAGCCATCTCATCCTCGGTCCTCCCTTTCTTCTCCTGCCCCCAATCCCTCCCAGCATCAGGGTCTTTTCCAATGAGTCAACTCTTCGCATAAGGTGGCCAAAGTACTGGAGCTTCAGTTTTAGCATCATTCCTTCCAAAGAAATCCTAGGGTTGATCTCCCTCAGAATGGACTGGTTGGATCTCCTTGCAGTCCAAGGGACTCTCAAGAGTCTTCTCCAACACCACAGTTCAAAAGCATCAATTCTTCGGCGCTCAGCCTTCTTCACAGTCCAACTCTCACATCCATACATGACCACAGGAAAAACCATAGCCTTGACTAGACGGACCTTAGTCAGCAAAGTAATGTCTCTGCTTTTGAATACACTATCTAGGTTGGTCATAACTTTTCTTCCAAGGAGTAAGCGCCTTTTAATTTCATGGCTGCAGTTACATAATTTCTTAACATTATTTTTCACTTCTCTCAGTTAAAGTTCTTGGTCAAAGTATCTTGCTTTCTAACTAGCCCTAGAATCAAAGGTAATTCCTTGTGAGAGATTACCAGATCATACCAGGCCCTATATAATCATTTGATATCCATAAGCAACAAGTCACCTATCTATCACCTGTGTACTTCCCGGTTTCTCAGAGGCTGTGGGAGGTCTTTTTCAAACACTGGCTGCTTACATTCATTATGCAGTATAATTTGAACTCTATCCTTCTTCCTAATTCAATAGCGTTCACTGCGGATTAGAATTTATTTTGTCTTTACCCCTTCACTCTGTTCTTGTTGCTAAAGAAAATAAACTGATAAACATTCTCATACATGCCAGCAATGTGCTGGTTTGTTTTTGAATGGAGATGTACAATTGTCCTCCCTTGCAAGCTTTAGTTATGAGCAGGTCAAGAAGAAAAATTTTACAGAACGTCTTTAAGCGAGCTCTGTCTTCAGACTGTGGGCTACTTGGCTGGGATCCTAGGTCTTGAATACCCTCCTCATTTGTTGTATGGGTTTCTGTGCCATTCCATCCTGGACACAGATTCTCCCCAGCAGTCCGTTCTGTGCCCATCACCAGCTCCCTCTCTGGCAGTGAGTCCTGGAGAGAGAATCTCTCCTGTAGCCCTCTGCCAGAAGAAAACTGGGAGGCAAAATAAGTCTATGATATAAAAAAGAATGAAATGATGCCATTTGCAGCCACATAGATGGACCTAGAGAGCATCATACTAAGTGAAGTAAGTCAGAGGAGAAATATTGTGACATCCCTCATATGTAGAATCTAAAAAGATGATACAAATGAACTTACTTATAGAGCAGAAACAGACTCACAGACTTAGAAAATGAACTTACGGTTGCCAGGGCAGAGGGGAAAGATGGGGAGAAGGGATGGGCATGTACACACTGCTATATTTAAAATGTATAACCTACAAGGACCTACTAGCACAGAGAACTCTGCTCAATGTTATATGGCAGCCTGGATGGGAGCGGGTTTAGGGGAGAATGGATACATGTACATGTATGGCTGAATCCCTTTGCTGTTCACCTGAAACTATCACAACATTGCTTGCTGCTGCTGCTAAATTACTTCAGTTGTGTCCAACTCTGTGTGACCCCATAAATGGCAGCCCATGGCTATATCTCAATATAAAATAAAAAGTTTAAAAAAACCTGTGGCAGATTTATGTCAATGTATGGCAAAACCAATACAATATTGTAAAGTAATTAGCCTCCAATTAAAATAAATAAATTTATATTAAAAAATTTTTTTAAAAGTCTGTGGTAGGGAGAGGCTGGGCCTGGGGGAGACTGGGTCTAAATGGATTTTCTCAAATCAGGATATATTTGACTGTTTTAACATCATTTTTTTTCATGCCCTCATGACCATCCCAATAGTTCTTAAACTTCAAAGAAGAAAGCTTGTTACAACTAACCAAAATAATGGAACTTTTTTTAAAAAAATGGAACTTATTAATGCCACCAACAAAGGTCTGTCTAGTCAAAACTATGGTTTTTCCAGCAGTCATGTATGGATGTAAGAGCTGGACTATAAAGAAAGCTGAATGCTGAAGAATTGATGCTTTTGAACTGTGGTATTGGAGAAGACTCTTGAGAGTCCCTTGGACAGCAAGGAAATCCAACCAGTCCATCCTAAAGGAGATCAGTCCTGGGTGTTCACTGGAAGGACTGATGCTGAAACTGAAATTCCCATACTTTGGGCACCTGATGCAAAGAACTGACTCATTGGAAAAGCCCCTGATGATGAGCAAGACAGAAGGCAGGAGGAGAAGGGGACAACAGAGGATGAGACGGTTGGATGGCATCACTGACTCAATGGACATGAGTTTGAGTAAACTCTGGGAGTTGGTGATGGACAGGGAGGCCTGGTGCGCTGCAGTCAATCTGGTCACAAAGAGATGGACACGACTGAGTGACTGAACTGAACTGATTAAAGCCACAAATATTTACTGAGTGACAACTATGTGCTTGGTATTACTAAGGCATTATTCAAAGATATATGAGAGAACTGTAAGTTGTTGAGACAAAGTACATTGAAGCAACACGCCTAAGTTACAACACACCAAAGTTACAACACACCTAAGTTACTCCTTGAGCAGCCCAGAAGAGGAATGGAGACAGGCTATATCTATGCCTGATTCTTGACTGAAGTTTGCACTAGAAAATTATCTCCTTGCATGAATGTGAGGCCACCACTGTTGGGCATTCCTTGGGTTTTCTGAGTCCTATTTTCCCTACAGTAGTTTCCTCAGTAAACAGTTTAAAAATGACTAACATTTAAGTCCAGCCTGCTGTAGTCCTTACATAGTAAAACTCTTCAATAAAGCAACTCATTGTGTTGGTGGTGGTGTAGTCACTAAATCATGTCCTACTTTTGTGACCCTGTGGTCTGAAGCCTGCCAGGCTCCTCTGTCCATGGGATTCTCCAGGCAAGAATACTGGAGTGAGTTGGAGACCTGAGGAAAAATGCCTCTGGGCTCCTCTTGCCTAGAATTCCTGCTCCCCAATTGCACTTATCTAGCTCTGTTGTCATGGAGAAGGAAGTGGCAACCCACTCTAGTATTCTTGCCTGGAGAGTCCCTTGGGCAGAGGAGCCTGATGGGCTGCTGTTCATGGGGTCACACAGAGTTAGTCATGACTGAAGCAACTTAGCAGCAGCAGCAGCTCTGTTGTCAATGCCCCCAAGAAACATTTATCCTCTCTTCTTTTTCCTCTACAGCATTCTGAAGCCCTCCCAGTATACTTATCACATTCTCCTTGTCATTCCAATCACATGTGACTTAGTTCTTCAACTGGACTGTAAGATCCTTAAACTAATTTAGCTTTTTCTCTCTGCCTCCCACCAGGGCAACTAGCTTGTAACTTGTGGGAAATATTTCTTGATATGCTATCAAATTGTTATACCATCTGCTTTTCTGCATCTAACCTCAAAAGTTTATTTGACAAGAGTTCTCTTTGGTCCTGACACTAGTTCTAGAATGCTCTCCTCTTTTAGAACTTTCAGTGATGCAATACTTTTGAAAGCTATTGGAAACATTTTATCTTATCACATTGGAGGTCAAATTTTATTTTTTACAACCCTGAAAGACCAGGTCAAAGATAATTGGGAATATTTTATAACTTCTCTGGATCTCAATCTTAAAACACAATGTATCTTAATTGTTGCATGGGTGCTAAATCACTTCACTCATCTCCAACTCTGTGTGCCCTTATAGACTACAGCCTGCCAGGCTCTTCTGTCCACGGGATTCTTCAGACAAGAATACTGGAGTGGGTTGCTGTGTCCTTCTCCAAGGGATCTTTCCAACTCAGGATTCAAACCTAGGTCTCTTGTGTCTACCTGCATTGGCAGATGGTCTCTTTACCACTAGTGCCTCCTGGGAAGCCCATCTTTGTTACTAAAGCCTTATACAAGAGGAGTATCAGCACTGGGGGTGCTGTGCATGGTTGGTTGAGCCATGCAAGGTAGACCTGGCCAGTGAGCTAATGAAGGAGTTATCCATCCAGGAGAAGAGCTAGGTTAGCAACAATCTTAATGTTAGCATAAATGGAAACAAAGCAAATTCACTATTTGGGGGATTCTTTTAAAAAAATATTCTATGTTGTATGAAATTAAATATGGCTTCCTGTCTTAACTGTTTTGGGAAACTGCTTGGAAAAATACTGGCCCAACAAACTGGTTTCTATCAACTACAACACTGATGGAGGTTCCAATAGCTGAAGGTAATTTTACCATGTGATTACTTACATTAGACCCTTCTATGGAGAAGGGTCCTGAAATGCACCACACAGAGAAAATCCTGTTCTCAGGGAGATGGGTGTTTCTGATTGACGCGGGGAGGTGTTGTTAGTCTTTGGCTTTCTCTAAGTATAGTAAGTTCTGATGAAAAAAAATTGGGCACTGAAATGCCTGACAGGCTTGAGCCCTGTTAAGCTTTGTGAAGAGTCCCCCAAATTCATGACAAGGGGATCAATCTTCATCATAAACACCACTGTGCCAGTCCTTTGCATATGCTCCAGAATTTGACACAGTTGAAACTCAAGAAACCCATGTGCTCTGAGGTTGAAATTTGAAGTAAAGAATCAAACCCACCCCTCCAACATTTGTAAAACTTTGTATCTTTATGTCCCCTGTTTAGCTGGCATAATAGAATACAAAAAAAAAAAATCCTAGAAGTGGACAAAAATAATTGGGTTCTGTCTCCAGCTCTCTCTGACCCTGGGCAATTGATATCACTCCTCTGGGCCTTCGTTCGTTCAACTATTAAACAAACAACTATTAAACAAAGTGGGAATTACTAGACTCAAAGCCTATTCCTTAGATGATCTGCTTCCAAATCATCTAGGAGTGGGATGGGGCTTGCTATAAAAATATACTTTCCTGCCTCCCCCACGGTCCTGCTGAATCAGTGTTTCTGGGGGGATGAGGCTCAGGAAATTGTTTTTTAAAATGAGCTCCCCAGGTGATTCTTCCACTCACTAAAGTGACTCTTCTAAACTTTTTACTGCAGTATAACACACTTGTTAAGGGTTATATAAACAACACACTTGTTATATAACACACTTGTTAATCTTAGGATATCTCTAAGATTCTTTCCAACTTTAAAGAATTTGAAGAATCAGTCCATTCAACACATTTGCACATGGGCACATTTACTAATCGGCATGCAACTTTGGACTCTGTTACCCCCATGGCAGTAACTGTTTTGGATCAGAGTGCAATTCTGCATGTGGTGTAACGGTCTCTCAGTGATTTGGAAAAACAGGATGGTTTTCAAATGTGTGGCCTCTCTCAAAGGTCAGTTTACTGTCAGAGTGCTGTAGGTCCCCTGGAAAGTCATTCAAATTTGAACTGAATGTTGGAATTTCACTGGACTATCTACGTATGCTGACCAAAGCATAATACTCAGTGACAGAAGACTGTTGCCTGAGCATAAAGGGAGATATCTGGTTGTATTTCTGATTTGATTACAGAACCAAACTCCAGTATAGTCATTTAAATTGAAACTTCTTTGTCAACAAAACTCCCAGGCCTTGACTCCCTCACTAGGGGATCTGGGATAATATGCAGGTAAAAAGTACTTAAATGCCTCCTGAAGTGGTACCCAGATCACTGTGTTAATAACTTTCCTCTGAATCATCTGTTAAATAGCTTTAAGAGAGTCTTACAGTTACTAAATAGTGAAGTTGTCTCTCTTCCCGGCAACTAGAAATTGTTGGGAATTTTCTTCAAAAGGCTATCCCTTTCAAATAATGTGTGTGTGTGTATGCGTGTGTATGCGTGTGCTCAGGCACTCAGTTGTGTTCAACTCTTTGTGACCCCATAGACTGTAGCCCACCAGGCTCCTCTGTCCATGGGGTTCTCCAGACAAGAATACTGGAGTGGGTAGCCATGCTCTTCCCAGGGTATCTTCCTGACTCAGGAGTTGAACCTGAGTCTTTTGCCTCTCCAGCATTGGCAGGCAGATTCTTTACCACTATGTCACGTGGGAAGACCTCAGATAACACCTTTAAAATTACCCCTTTGCTTTTCAGCTTTTATACAAAGCCTTCATTTCTTTTTGGATTATTTATTTTATGTCTGATGCAACAGGTGTGTAGTTTCCTGGCTTGCCAAAATGAATAGATATGTTGACTTACTGTAACTAGGCAAACTCCTTAGCGTACTTCAGAGTCCTCAACTATGAAATGAAGGTGGAGAAAAGATGGATGCTTAGTCTGTTTCAGCTCTAACACTTTTCATTTGTGAAGAGAAAGGTAGCATGGTGTAGGGAGAGTCATGAGCTCTGAAACTAGACACACCTAGGTTGGAATTTTAAGCCTCAGTTTCTTCAGCTGTGTGACAGGGGGTAATGATGTATTAATTCTCAGGGTAATAAAAGCATCTAGTATAGAGCTTGGCACAGAAGGAAAGACATTCCAGAAAGGTGAGACTTCCCGGCTCCCTATTTCTCCACATCTTTTAGCCCACACCTGTTTAGGCCTCCTCTTACTGAGAGAGTGAAAAGCAATCTCTGGTCCTTATTCAAGTGTGGGGACAAGCTTCCTGGGACAGGAAATCCAGTCAGTCCTCTGGGTAACAGATTCTTGGATTCTTCCTGACCTGGTCACCACTGGAGCATGAAGTTCCCATTTTAGGTCTTGTTGAAAAGTTGGAGAAGGCAACTACAGAACCAAAGGTCACTGTTGCTATAAACGTAATGAGGGCTCACTGGGGCTTGCACAGAGGATCAAAGTCTTCTTGGGGATCAGGTGGATTCTCTCTTTCTGCAGTGAGAATCCAGGGAGGCTAACAGAATTCGAGAGCTGGAAGCAGCCTTGAAGACCATTACAGAGGAGGAAACCAAGATATGGAGAGGGGAAGTGACTTTCCCAGGATTATACAGTCAGTCAAGGAGCAGAGGGAACAGTCTCTGGATCCTCTGGACTTCACGCTCTAGACCCTCTGCATTTCAATGCAGATATTGTCAGCACCAGCTAGGAACCTGAATTCTGGAGGTAGACAGACCTAGTTAATCCCCTCCTCCCTATTCTGTGATCTGGGACATAAAGCTTCACCTCTCTGGCCTGACTGGTCTCATCTACAAAGTCAACCCTATCTGTTGTAAGTATTACCAGCAACACTATATGTACGGTGATTCACATGGTATCTGGCTTGATCAGCTTCTACAATGGAAGGTTCTAATGACCACTAATTAGCGTTTGGAGGAAGGGTTGCCATCTCCTCTCTACATCTCTAGTTCCGATCTGAACCCTCGTCCCCCGCAACCCCTATGCCAGGCTGCCAAGAAGAGAAGGAGCCCAGTGCCAGGGTGAGGTGGTCCCCAGGCTCACCTGGTGAGACCAGCAGAACCTTCGCCCCAGAGCACTGAAAGCAGTGCAACAGGGACTTCCCGCGGATGTTGCAGTTGAGGCACGCCATGGCGCAGCCCAGCTTGATCAGTCCCAGCCACAGCCATATGTAAGCTGGTTCATTGCCCATGAAAACTGCCACGCAGTCTCCCTGCCGCAGGCCGAGGTGGTCGCGCAGCGCCCGAGCCGCCTGGTTGCTGCGTCGGTCCACCTGCGCGTAGGTGAGCGTCTCGTCGCCGAAGAGCAGGAAAGGCTTGTGTGGAGTCTGCTGCACTTTCTCCAGAAAGGCGTAGAGGATGGTGCGCACCGGCCGGCGCTTCCCATTGCTGCGCGCCCGCTGGGCCACGCCGGCTACCCGCAGGAAGTAGCGCAAGTCCTGGAAGAAGTAAGGGCGCAGAGGTTCACCAGCAGCGGGAGCATCAGCAACCCCGCCAGAACCGCGTAGGCGATTGGCAACATGACGGCGGCGGAGCCCCCTACCCCCTCCAGGGCGGTGGGCGCGCTTCGGGCGTGCAGGGCGGCGGCGGAGGAATGGGCTTCCGCCGGGCTGCGGACGGTGCGGGGATGCACAGCGAGGAGGGGCGGCAGTGGAGCTTTGGGGCCGCCCGCGCACCGCTGCGGGATCTCTGGCAGAAGGAGCTGGGGTGCTGGCTGTTGGGGGTGACAGGCCGGCTGAGCCTGCCCGGTCGCGAGGGTGCAGTAACCTGCGCGTATGCCCCGCCCCGGCGGTCCGCCGCTGGTTGGGAGGGCGGCCCCGCGGCTCGCTGAGGCCTCGGCCACCTCCTTGCCCGAGCGTGGCTGCCTGGGGGCAAAGCTGGGCTCCCCGACGGTGTGACCTTATAAAAATGGTGACAGTAAGACGCCTTAGAAGACGCTGAGAAGATTAGAAGGGATAATACAGGCGGAGCGCTAGTGCACCTTTTAGAGATGACTGACGGTTATTACCAATAAAGTGCCTTATAAATACGAGAACAGTCCTATGATTTCCTCGTAGCGGGTAGCAG
>SJXQ01002156.1:258044-324393 GCA_006408695.1 Aepyceros melampus | reverse complement strand
CCAGCTAGCCCAGATTAGGCTGGAGGTGGCGCCACACTTTGCCACATGAAATCAAGCTGCGGGGAAGTTTTGATTTGTTATGATACATTGTTCTTTAAGTGCTCCGCACCCCCTCCGCCCCCGCCACCGCCGTATATTGAAGATTTTCAAGTATTGTCAGTCCAATTCAGTTCGGTTTACTAAGTGGTTCCGTGAGAAACAAGCACAACGCAGAGAAAAGGAAGCAAACGTCGGTATTTTTCAGAAGCCGTTTCTTTGAGTGTCATCCTTTCTTTTCACTTCCTCGAGTGCTGCTTCTGTACTGAGTGAACCCTGGCTCCTTGCTATAGAGGAGGGTCAGAATTTAAGTAAAGCAGCATTTTCCTCTCTTCCTCGCCTGTCTTCCTGCTGTTCATTCATTTTATTCTATGCGACAACCAGGAGTAATGAATGCTCACCCCTCTCTGCTAGGAGTTTCCTTACATGATATTTTTGGAGCCTCACGGTCATCTAAAGGTGGAATTTTCAAGCTCATTTATAGACAGAAAAGGGACACTTAGACAGGTGAATTAAGACAGCTGGTGAGTGATGCTTCAGATTTGGGAACTGGTATATCTGTTTGGTCCTGGGCCCATTGCTTTATTAACAGCAATGTGTTATGCTGTTCTCTTATTCTGTGGATTTCCCCCCACCTCCTATCACAAACTCCCCTTCCCTCATTTCTTTTTAATCCTCCTTTTTAAATCCCTGAACCTGCTGCAACAACCCTTTCTCTTTTCCATGGCTAAACCAGCTACTGTCTAATGACTGGTTGCATCATTTCCCTTGGGGGTAAGAGGGGGAAGGATCCTGTGGGCTTGGTTATCCCTAAGGGGAAGGTTGAGGTGTTAAAATAGAAGCCAGGACAGAAACCATTCAGGTGTGCACCTCTTCTTTTCATGTTAAAGCTAGATCCAGCCCTCCTTTTCCAGCCCAATGCCACCTGGTCCCTTCATGACCAGTCACTTCAGCATAGCCTCCTCGACCGACCGCTCATCTTGTCCTAAACAGTCACTCCTTCAGAGTGCTTGATTGCCCCAAATGCCCACTTTCTCCTCTCTTACTCTGAGGATCACTTTAGCCTTGTGCATCCATAGTTTTTCAGTGGCAAATGAAAGAGAACAAGACCCAAACTGGCTTAAGCAGACATGGGAATTTAAAACTCAGGGTCCAGGGCAGGGCTTCAGGTAAGCCTTCCTCTATGGCTTAAAAGTACTGAGATCTGGACCAAATTTCCCTTTCTCCATTTCTCTGCTCCATCAACTCCTTTCTCAGGTAAGCTCTTCCCTCATGGTGCAAAGATGGCTGCCAACCCCTTAGAGTGACCTGTTTCCCGTGCTGACTTCAAACAGAAATGTAAGAAACTTTTCCTTAAAAATCCTCATTAGAAAGACAGAAAGAAAAGAAGGAAAGAGAAAGAAGAAAGAAAACTTTTCCTGGGATATGTGTCTGTCTTTGTGGGATGGAGGAAGAGAAGTGCTGATTAATTTAAGCCAGTCAGGGCTCATTCAAGGAGCTGAGGGTAAAGTCAATTCCATGTACACCATACTGTGGAAAAAATCAGAGTCTTATTAAAAAGGAAGTGGGGAGAAAAAATAAATTTGGAGAGATATTTAATGTTTGTTACATATATCTTGGAACTCTTTTTACCAATGATTCTAGCTTCCAACGTGGGCTCCGCTTAGTGCTCTCCCACCAGCCTGATGGTCTTCGTGGAAATGCTGCTATCATCAATCATCTCTCCAATGCTCAGTTATCTTCAGTGGCTGCCTCATTGCCTCCCACCGACTTCCACTCATGGTGTCTATAGACAACTGTCATATTTGTACAGCATACCAGAACACATCTAGGCTAGAGGTGGCTAGATGCCCTGGGTCCTGCCTGGCTCCCATGTGGAGGGAGAAGATTGGTAGCTTAGCACATTGGTTACACATTCTAGAAACATCTGCGGTGGCAGCTCTGGTTTATAAAATGAAGTTCACACTTTATTTTCTGGCTCTTCTGATTCTGACTTGAACTTTCACTGACTCAGTTAACAAATCTGTGTTGAGTTTCTATTATGAGCCGGATATCACTAGACATTAAGTATTTGAAAATGGATCAAAACTTAATTGCACTGTGTTTTGACAAATCTGGTCTATACCTTTCAAAAAAATGCCCTGCATATTCCTCTCTGTATGACTGTTCTCACCTATTTCCACCCCCAAACTCTCTGTCTCTCTAAATCCCAACTCTTTAAGGTAAGTAGGTCACAGATTTCTGGTTTTCTCAGTCCAGTAGCATTTCAAAATAAAGTACCAACTTTAAAATTTTTCAAGAAAACTCAGCTCCCCCAGCCAACTATAGTCTGCTTTTACCACTATTTCATGAAAAAAGGACATTTTTCAGCATTAAAAAGGCAAATATAACTGAACTGTATACTCAAAAATGTTTAAGATGGTTAATTTTATGTGTATTTTACCACAAAAATATACACAAAAAGGAAAAATATACAGTAGAAGAAAAGTATAGACCTTTTCAAGGAAGGATGAAGACTACATTATACCAACATATACAAAAGATAGAACTTAAAATATTTTTAAATGTAGAATAAATACAACTTTTATTGTTTTTTTTGTCTATAGATATTGTTTCTATGTAAGTTTGAACATTTAAAAATACAAATTCAACAGTGATACATGAATTACAACCAAATCTCTTGGATATTAAGTCAGGATTTTTTCATCACTGAGGTCTCAGTCATGGTGTGTCCTCACCCCACACCCTTAATGAAGCCACCTAATTCCCTCCTCTCTCATGCCCCCATGTCCACTGAGCCTGTTACCTTCATCGAGAGTCTGGTTCTTTCCTGACCAGTCACTTCAATGCAGCCTCTTAGATTCCTTTTTCTTAAACTTTCTTCACAGGGCACTCTGCTGTGTTTAGTCATTCAGTTGTGTCTGACTCTTTGTGACTCCATAGACTGTAGCCCACCGGGCTTCTCTGTCAACTGGGATTCTCCAGGCAAGAGTACTAGAGTGGGTTGCCATGTCTTCATCCAGGGGATCTCCCAACCCAGGGATTGAACCCAGGTTTTCTGCACTGCAGGTGGATTCTTTACCATCTGAGCCACCAGGGAAGCCCAAGAATACTGGAGTGGGTAGCCTATCCCTTTTCCAGGGGATTTTCCTGACCCAGGAGTTGAACTGGGATCTCCTGCATTGCAGGCAGATTCTTTGCCAGCTGAGCTATCTATCAGAGAAGCCCCACAGAGCACTAGGTTAGTGCAAATCCCCACTCTCTTCTGATCTCTTCTGAGTCACTGCAAGAAGAATCAGGAGATAGACATAGTAACTGTAGCACATGTTGACACCTGCTAGCGTTGGTCAGGACTTTCCTGATGCGGCACCCTCATTCATCCATCTCTGCTGGTGTCTTAGAGAAAGACTCCAAGTGGCAGTTCCCAAATCCCATCATGTCCCCAGTGTGTGTGTTAAGTTGTTTCAGCTATGTCCGACCCTTTGTGACCCCATAGACTGTAGCCTGCCAGGCTCCTCTGTCCATGGGATTCTCTAGGCAAGAATACTGGACTGGATTGCCATTTTCTTCTCCAGAGGATCTTCCTGACCCAGGGATCAAAACCTAGGTTGCCTGCATTAATAGGTGGATTCTTTACCACCAGTGCCACCTGGGAAGCCCCAGTGTCCCCAGTCCCAACCTCAAATGTTCTTCGTTGTTGTTGTTTGGTGGCTAAGTCATATACAATTCTTTTTGACCTTATGGACTGTAGCATGCCAGGTTTCCCTGTCCTTCACTGTCTGCTGGAGTTTGCTCAAACTCGTTCATTGTTGCCATCCAGCCATCTCATCTTCTGTCACCCCCTTCTCCTTCTGCCCTCAATCTTTTGCAGCATCAGGGATGGTCTTTTCCAATGAGTCAGCTCTTTGCATCAGGTAGCCAAAGTATTGGAGAATTTATTTTAAAAAAATTTTCCTAATTATTTTATTTAAATTATTTATTTATTTATTTATGACTGTGCTGGATCTTTGTAGCTGTGCAGGATTTTCCCCAGTTGTGGCGAGTAGGGGCTGTCTCTAGTTATGGTGCTCAGGATTCTCATTGCAGTAGCTTCTCTTGTTGCAGCTCCTGGGCTCTGGAGCACAGGCTCAATCACTGTGGTGCATGGGCTTAGTTCCTCTGAGGCATGTGGAATCTTCCTGGATCAGGGATGGAACCCATGTCTCCTGTATTGGCAGGCGGATTCTTTACCGCTGAGCCACCAGGGAAGTCCTCAAAGGCAGATGGTCTGCCCTCCTATTACATGGTTCTCAAACTTTGTGAGTGTCAAAATTACCTGGAGAACATGCTAAAACACAGCTTGCTAAGCCTCATCTCCAGAATTTCTGATTCATTCTTGGGTGGAGCCAAAGAATTCACATTTCTAAGAAGCTACCAGAAATGCTATAGCTGTCAGTCCAGGGACTACACATTAGGAACCACTGATTTAACCCAGTGGTTTACCAACTGTTCAGCAGAGCCTGAGGACTTCTGAGGAGCTGCTAAGTCATTATAGAGCATGGACTAGTGCTCTGGGACCTTATCTAGCTCCAGAGAAGCTCTGTGTGTCTTTGTTTCACATATTGAACTTTCATGTAGACTTCACATGAAAGGAATGTTCCCATAACCTTCTGATTCAGTTTAGTTCAGTTCACTTCAGTCTCTCAGTTGTGTCTGACTCTTTGCGACCCCATGAATCACAGGACACCAGGCCTCCCTGTCCATCACCAACTCCTGGAGTTCACCCAAACTCATGTCTATCAAGTCGGTGATGCCATCCAGCCATCTCATCTTCTGTCATCCCCTTCTCCTCCTGCCTTCAATCCCTCCCAGCATCGGAGTCTTTTCCAATGAGGTGGCCAAAGTACTGGAGTTTCAGCTTTAGCATCGTTCCTTCCAATAAACACCCAGGACTGATCTCCTTTAGGATGGACTGCTTGGATCTCCTGGCAGTCCAAGGGACTCTCAAGAGTCTTCTCCAACACCACAGTTCAAAAGCATCAATTCTTCAGCACTCAGCTTTCTTCACAGTCCAACTCTCACAACCATACATGACACTGGAAAAACCATAGCCTTGACTAGATGGACCTTTGTTGGCAAAGTAATGTCTCTGCTTTTTAATATGCTATCTAGGTTGGTCATAACTTTCCTTCCAAGGAGTAACCGTCTTTTAATCTCATGGCTGCAGTCACCATCTGCAGTGATTTTGGAGCCCCCCAAAATAAAGTCAGCCACTCTTTCCAGTGTTTCCTCATCTATTTGCCATGAAGTGATGGGACCAGATGCCATGATCTTCGTTTTCTGAATGTTGAGCTTGAAGCCAACTTTTTCACTCTCCTCTTTCGCTTTCATCAAGAGGCTTTTTACTTCCTCTTCACTTTCTGCCATAAGGGTGGTGTCATCTTCATATCTGAGGTTATTGATATTTCTCCCAGCAATCTTGATTCCAGCTTGTGCTTCTTCCAGCCCAGCGTTTCTCATGATGTACTCTGCATATAAGTTAAATAAACAGGGTGATAATATACAGTCTAGACATACTCCTTTTCCTATTTGGAACCAGTGTGTTGTTCCATGTCCAGTTCTAGCTCTTGCTTCCTGACCTGCATATAGGTTTCTCAAGAGGCAGGTCAGTGGTCTGGTATTCCCATGTTTTTCAGAATTTTCCACAATTTAATTGTGATCCATACAGTCAAAGGCTTTGGCATAGTCAATAACGCAGAAGTAGATGTTTTTCTGGAACTCTTTCTTCTCTTTGTCTCCTTCTCTCCAGGTTGCCTCATCTATTCCTGTTAATGCTGAGGACTCCCAAGTCTAAATATTCATCCCTTACCTTCTGCTGAGTTCCAAATCTGATTTGATATGGCACACTGAATACCTCCACATGAATTCAGTTATTCACTTGCTAATTTATTCATTTAGCATTTATCTAAAGTGTACTAGGTGAACACTATTTCACAGTGAAACTGGTAGGGCAGATATTATTATTCTTATTTCAGGTCAGTGAATTGAGATCCAGGGAGGTTAGCCGATTTACTAAAGGTCAGATATGGCAAGTCAGTTGTGGAGCAGGGACTACACCCTGAAGGCACTTGTATATAAAGTGCTGTGGGTTGAATGGTGCTCCTCCCGCAAACTCTCAGATCTTCAAATTATTGCCCTGCAGCCCACTGCATGGATTCTGCTTAAAATGGTGTCTTCTATTACCTTACATCATGTGGTTATTTTCTTCTCCCTGCAAATCTTTCAGTGTGGACTCTCTTCTTGCTCAATTACACCCCTAATTTTATAGCTCATCTTCTTTTTTTATATTCATATTTTTATTGAAGTATAGTTGATTTACAATGTTATAGCTATATAGCAAAGTGATTCAGTTATACATGTATCTATTCTTTTTTTTGATTCTTTTCCATTATAAGTCATTACAAGATGCCAAATATCTAGCTCATATTCTTGAGATAACAAATCTGGTAGCCCAAACAAATCACTTGTATACACAATTGTATAGAATTCTTAAAGCAAATATCCATAGGTTGCTGTCCAGCCTATAGATAACTGCAGTTGAATAAAGTGCAGGGTCTTGGTCCAATCAGCTGTGTTTATTCATGGAGATGCCTGGGGGTGGGAAGGGGGAGGGGGATGGAGTCTCCCAATTCAAAATACCATCACTGAATAGGTACTCAGCTGTGGAAACTTGGCAGTTTTCCTGTAAAGGGACTATGGGCATGGTGTGTGTGTGGATGTGCTATGTCACTTCAGTTGTATCCAATTTTTTGCGACCCCATCGTCTGTAGCCTCGCTAGGTTCCTCTGTCCATGGGATTCTCTAGACAAGAATACTGGAGTGGGTTGTCATGCCTTTCTCCAGGGGATCTTCCTGAACCAGGGATTGAAACCGCATCTCTTGTGTCCCCTGCATTGGCAGGCAATTTCTTTATCACTAGTGCCACCTGGGAAGCCCTAAAGATAGTTTTGTCAGAAAGAAAATAAAGAAAGAAAGTGAAGTCGCTCAGTCATGTCCAACTCTTTGTGACCCCATGGACTGTAGCCATCCATGGAATTTTCCAGACCAGAGTACTGGAGTGGGTTGCCATTTCCAGTGGGTTCAAACCCATGCCTCCAGAGGAGACGGCAACCTTACATATTAATTGGCTTGTCTTATGTTTCTCTTCTATTTGTTCAGATTGTAATGTCTCCATGTCTCCACTGAGTTCTACTATATAGCAGTTATGGGTAACTACCTTCTATTCACTAATAAATTATAATTGCCATACTTATGTGGCAAGATTATTTGTATAGATCCAATGGCACCCCACTCTATTACTCTTGCCTGGAAAATCCCATGGATGGAAGAGCCTGGAAGGCTGCAGTCTATGGGGTCGCTGAGAGTTGGACACGACTCAGTGACTTCACTTTCACTTTTCCCTTCTATGCATTGGAGAAGGAAATGGCAACCCACTCCAGTGTTCTTGCCTGGAGAATCCCAGGGACGGGGGAGCCTGGTGGGCTGCCGTCTATGGGGTTGCACAGAGTTGGACACAACAAGCGACTTAGCAGCAGCAGCAGCAGCAAGTTTGGTATCATGGTCCTTCTGTCTGAAGAACTTTTCCTTAACATTTCTTGAACTATAGGTCTTCTGGAAATAGATTCTTTTAGCTTTTGTTTTTCTGAAAAAGTCTTTATTTAACCTTCATTTCTGAATGGTATTTTCACTGGGTAAAGAATGCTGGTATGAATAGTTCTAATCTTTTTGGTGCTTTCAAGATATCACTGTTGCCTTCTGGTTTGCATAGTTTCTAACTGCTGTATTTCTTTTATCTTCTGGTAATTTTAAAGATTATTTTTATTTTAAAATATCACATGAGCAAGGTTAAGAAAATAAGAATAGTAAAAGTCAGAGTAGAAAATTGTGCAAAGTAAATGCTCCTCTCATCCTGAACCCAAGACCCTCAGATTCTCCTAGAGGCAATTGCTGTTAGTAACTTGGTGGTGATGGTTTAGTCACTAAGTCATGTCTGACTCTTTGCCACCCCATGGACAATAGCCCTTCAGACTCCTCTGTCCGTGGGATTTATCAGGAAGAATACTGGAGTGGGTTGTCATTTCCTTCTCCAGGGGATCTCCCCACCCAGGGATTGGATCTGGGTCTCCTGCATTGCAGGCAGGTTCTTTACCCACTGAGCCACCTAGAAACCCCTAGTAACATGGGGACATACATAAATTTTGCTTAAAATCTTCAAAGATGAAAGAATGTACTTTCTATTCAAGAGAGTAGTCCACAATGAATTTAAGTTACATCATTTAGTAGGAATGACTGAAAGTGCAGAAATTTCTATGAATGGCAAGTAGAAGAGTTTGGATTTTCCTTTTTGGATATAAAGCTGTTAGGTCTGATCACAGACTATGTTGAAAATATTGCAGGGAGGAGATAGAAGTAGACTACTGAGATGAGTCCAAGACAGCTTATTGAAGCCTCTGCACTTGCTTGGAATTTTTCATTAAGACATAGGTACAAAACTTACGCTAATAATTCAGCTTGCAATTCAGAGCACTGACTTTATGCCAGACCCTCTGTTGAGTGCTTTATGTCTTCTTTAAAATGTAGTTCTCTTAGTGCCTCTCCAGAGTATACATCATTATCTCTGGTTGACAGACAGGAAAACTAAATACAACTGGTCAATGACATTCAGAATGGAATTAAAGTTTGTCTGCCCCCAAAGACCGTGCAAGTGTGGTTTCATCCTCCCTTTTCCCTACTGTCCAGTAATCTATGACTATATTTCTTCCTCCTTCGAGGTAGCTGACGATATCTAGAGTCTGTACAGTGTGTACACAAATACGATTGAGCATGACTCCTTTATTTTGTATCTTTGTGGGGTTTTTTTTCATATGTAATTGATTTTTTTTCTGGCAATCTTCATGATTTTTTCTTTATCTTTAGTTTTCAGCAATTAGACTAGTGGCATGTATGTGTGTGTGTGTGTGTATGGTATTTAATTTATCTTATTTGGGGTTCTATGAAATTTTGATCTACGGTTTGGTGTCTTTCATAATTTTGAAAAATTTTTTATCGTTATCTCTTCAAATATTTCTTCTGCCCTAAGTTTCTACTCTTTCCCTCTATGGCTCCAGTTACTCATATACGGGGCATCTGACACTTTTCAACAGTTTTGTATGCATTCTTTTTTTAATTCTTTGTGTTTCAGCTGGGGGAATTTCTTGACCTATCTCCATATATTGAGTTTTTCCCTCAGCTGTCATAAGCTTATCTAAATAATTATTGATTCCTGGTATTATTATTTTTTTAATCCAGCATTTTCATTTGACTCTTTCATGTAGTTTCCATTTCTACCAGTGTTCCTCACTCTGCCCATGCATTTTTTTTTTTTTTTACAGTGGCTTTACTCTAAAGAGCTCTTCTCTACAGCTATTTCCTACCCATCTGAGTGGATTCTGGCACGATCAGAGTTCTTGAAAGTTTAAAGCACATACACATATACTCCTACACACTTGCCTTTTGTTTCATTACAGTGTTAGTCACGGTACTTCCCTGGTGGCCTGGTGGCTAAGACGCTGCACTCCCAATGCAGGGGGCCTGGATTTGATTCCTGACTAGGGAGCTAGATTCCACATGCCACAACTAAAAGTTTGAATGCTGCAACTGATCCTGCATGCCACAATGAAGACTGAAGATCCTGTATGCTGTTCCCAAGACCCCGAGCATCCAAATAAATAAATAAATATTTTAAAAGTACTATTAGTCGTCATTAACTAGAAAACCAGATCTTGTCCTCATTTCTTTGCAAGGGAGGAGGTCAGCTAGCTAAGAAAAGTTTTGACTCAACTAATGGTGCTGGGATTTCTTATCTTCTAGCTTGTAGCTTGTTCTTTTGTGTCTACATGCTTCATGCTTATGACATGCTCCAGAGAATGAGCACCATGGCAACCAATCATGACATTCTTTGGGTACCATGGCAACCAATCATGACATTCTCTCCTAAGCATAGTATCACTTTTTAGGACCTCTTATATTTTTGAGATATACACTAGTTTGTTAATGGATGTTAGTTTACTGTTTTGGAGTAGAAAATGGCAACCTACTCCAGTATTCTTGCCTGGGAAATCCCATGGACAGAAGAGCTTGGTGGGCTATAGTCCATGGGATCACAAGAATCGGACATGACTGAACAACTGAGCACATTTGTTTGGTTGCTTAGTTGTGTCTGACTCTTTTGCAGCACCGTGAACTATAGCCTGCCAGGCTCTTCTGCCCATGGGATTTCCCCAGACAAGAATACTGGAGTAGGTTGCCAATTCCTTCTCCAGGAGATCTTCCAGGGACTGAACCCGTGTCTTCTGCATTGCAGGCAGATTCTTTACTGCTGAGCCACCTGGGAAGCCCATATTAATGAACAAGACCATGCTAAACCATTCAAGAGATAGTTATAGACATTGTGACATTTTATTCCTAAAGACTTCATCATGTACCACCTAAAAAGAGCATCTAATCTAGCTAAAATAGAATTATAACACATGGGAAATTTAAAATTGATACAATTCTATGATCTGATATTATATTTAATATTATTTTCTAAGATAAGTTCTTATTTAAATGTCCCTAGTTATTTCAACAATGTCTTTCATAGTATTTTAATCATCTAAGAGCCAGTCAAGGATTACACATTGTATTTAATTATCTGTCTCCTTTAATCAAGAGCCGTTCTCCAGTCACTTTTAGTCTTTTATGACATTGATGTTTCTGGAATCCTGGCCAGTTGTTTTATAGAATGTTTTTCAATTGAATTTATCTGATGTTTCCTTAAGAATAGATTCAGCCCAGGCATTTTGGGAAGAAATATCACAGGGACGGTGTTGAATCCTTCGTAGTGTGTCATATCAAGAGTAGCCAGCTGATTTTTATGCATATTAAGTTCAATCACTTAGTCAAAGTGCTGGCTGCCAGATGTGCTGTAAAGGTATATTTTCCTTTGTAACAAATCTATACTACTGTGGAGTGATACTTTCAGACTGTATAAATATTCTTTTATGCCCCACTGTTTCACTGAATGATTTTAGCATGCTTTAATCATTCTTGCCTGAAGCTATTATTTCTATGGTGGTTCTAGAATAATGATCTTTCGTTTTTATTATTTCTTCTGCATGCATTCATTGGCATTCATTTCTTTTTTCTTTCTTTTTGAGGATGGGTATACACTCATGGGTTTTCAAAGAGTTTAATGTGTAATTATTTTCTGCTGTCTATCTTGGCTGGCTTCTGTGTCCTTTTGCATGTCCCCCTCAGCCTTTGAGGGGCTTCCCTGGTGACTCAGTAGTAAAGTAGCCGCCTGCCAGTGTGGGAGACACAGGTTCCATACCTGGGTCAGGAAGATCCCCTGGAGAAGTAAATGGCAATCCACTCCAGTATTCTTGCCTGGAGAATCTCATGGACAGAGGAGCCCAGTGGGCTACAGTCCATGTGGTCACGAAAGAGTTGGACACAACTTAGTGACTAAATAACAACAAGAATGATCAGCCTTTGAGCACATTCTTATGCTCTGAAATGAGAATATGTTCCAGGATTACCCTGACTCAGCCTGGAGTCAGTTATTTCATCATGGGACCCTGCTTCCTTCCACTGGACTGTGGCATTTGGACACTGAGATCAGGATATAAGGTATACTCCCTGTTACAGGAGACTCATTGCTTCTAAGCTCTTTTAACAGACAAACCTAGGAAATACATACTTAAATTTCTTTTATTATATATTTGATGCCTGCAAGTTAAAAAAAATTTTTTATTGGAGTATACATGTATTGGGATTTCCTCGTGGTTCAGAGGTTAAAGCGTCTGCCTGCAATGCAGGAGATCTGGGTTCAATCTCTGGGTCGAGAAGATCCCCTGGAGAAGGAAATGGCAACCTACTCCAGGATTTTTGCCTGGAGAATCCCATGGACTGAGGAGCCTGGTGGGCTATAGTCCACAGGGCTGCAAAGAGTCAGACATGACTGAAAGACCTGACTCATTTCACTCATACATATATCTACTCTTTTTAAGATTCTATTCCCATATAGGTGGAAATAAGTACTTTAAAAAAACATGGATTTGTGATAATACCACCAATTTCTTAATCCAGTGCCTTACGGTTTGCATCTTCTTCCCCATTCCATGACTTTAAAAAAATCTCTCCTGGAAAACTTGTTTCCAACAATATCAAATATTTATTTGGCATTTTAAAATACACACAAAACTAGATTCAGAATTACTACTGCTGCCAACAATAAATTTACCAGGTTCAAGATTTTCTCACAGTTCTCATTATCCTTAGAATGCTCCCTAAAGATGGAAAGGTAGTTTTACATTTGGAAATTATTTGTAATAGTTTTCTCTTCTTGTAAGTAGTTATTTTATTGATGTGCTCATGCTCAGGTTGATTTGTTTCTGTTCAATTTAGAGTTCCTGCAACCTGTTGGCTTAATTTTATCTTTAAAAAATATAAATGTTTACAAGATTAAAAAATCAAATATATAATCAGAGTAGCTCCATTGTTTTCTGTATCTTTTCTACTCATTTCTTTCTTTTCTCTTTAGGTAACCAATCCCCTTAGTTTCTTGTTTATCCTTTCTGCATTTCATTTTGCAAAAATAAGCAAATGTATTTCCTCCAGGTTGATTGAGATACAATTGATATACAACATTGCAAGCACTTTTTTTTTTTTGGCTAAACCCTGCAGCTTGCAGGACTTTAGTTCCTCAAACAGGGATTGAACCTGGGCCATGGTAGTGAAAGTGCCACTAACCCTTGGACCTTCAGGGAATTCCTGTAAGCACATATTTTAAAAATTTACCTTCTTTCTTATAAAAGGTAGCATACCATATACATTTTGTTTTTCACTTTTAAAAATTATTTTTTATTCACACAAATATTTTTAAACTTTAATTTTCTCTTACATGTGGTCCTGCCAAATCACTTTTGACTAAATAGAAATATTGTTGTCCTGTTGGCTGTAAGTCCAATGCTATAAAGAGCAATATCGCATAGGAATCTGGAATGTTCGGTCCATGAATCAAGGCAAATTGGAAGTGGTCAAACAGGAGATGGCAAGAGTGAACGTCGACATTCTAGGAATCAGCGAACTAAAATGGACTGGAATGGGTAAATTTAACTCAGATGACCATTATATCTACTACTGTGGGCAAGAATCCCTCAGAAGAAATGGAGTAGCCATCACAGTCAACAAAGAGTCCAAAGTGCAGTACTTGGATGCAATCTCAAAAATGACAGAATGATCTCTGTTCATTTCCAAGGCAAACCATTCAATATCACAGTAATCCAAGTCTATGCTCCGACCAGTAATGCTGAAGAAGCTAAAGTTGAATGGTTCTATGAAGACCTACACAAGCTTCTAGAAATAATATCCAAAAAAGATGTTCTTTTCATTATAAGTGAAGTCGAAGTGAAGTCGCTCAGTCGTGTCTGACTCTTTGCGACCCTGTGAACTGTAGCCCACCAGGCTCCTTTGTCCTTGGGATTCTCCAGGCAAGAATACTGGAGTGGGTTGCCATTTCCCTCTCCAGGGGAACTTCCTGACCCAGGGATCGAACCCAGGTCTCCTGCATTGCAGGCAGATGCTTTAACCTCTGAGCCACTAGGGAAACCCCTTCTTTTCATTATAGGGGACTGGAATGTAAAAGTAGGAAGTCAAGAAACACCTGGAGTAACAGGCAACTTTGGCCTTGGAGTACAGAATGAAGCAGGGCAAAGGCTAACAGAGTTTTGCCAAGAGAACGAATGCACTGGTCATAGCAAACACCCTCTTCCAACAACACAAGAGGAGACTCTACACATGGACATCACCAGATGGTCAACACCAAAATCAGATTGATTATGTTCTTTGCAGCCAAAGATGGAGAAGCTCTATACAGTCAGCGAAAACAAAACCGGGAGCTGACTGTGGGTTAGATCATGAACTCCTTATTGCCAAATTCGGATTTAAATTGAAGAAAGTAGGGAAAACCTCTAGACCATTCAGGTATGACCTGAATCAAATCCCTTACAATTATACAGTCGAAGTGACAAATAGATTCAAGGGATTAGATATAACAGGATGCAAGAAGAACTATGGACAGAGGTTCATGACATTGTCCAGGCGGAAGGGATCAAGACCATCCTCAAGGAAAAGAAATGCAAAAAGGCAAAGTGGTTGTCTGAGGAGGCCTTACAAATAGCTGAGAAAAGAAGAGAAGTGGAAGGCAAAGGAGAAAGGAAAGATATACCCTTTTGAATGCAGAGTTCCAAAGAATGGCAAGGAGAGATAAGAAAGCCTTCCTCAGTGATCAATGCAAAGAAATGGAGGAAAACAATAGAACGGGAAAGACTAGAGGTCTTGTCAAGAAAATTAGAGATAGCAAGGGAACATTTCATGCAAAGATGGGCACAATCAAGGACAGAAACAGTATGGACCTAACAGAAGCAAAAGATATTAAGAAGAGGTGGCAAGAATATACAGAAACTATACAAAAAAGATCTTCACAACTCAGATAATCACGATGGTGTGATCACTCACCTAGAGCCAGACATCCTGGAATTGAAGTCAAGTGGGTCTTAGGAAGCATCACTATGCACAAAGCTAGTGGAGGTGATGGATTTCCAGTTGAGCTATTTCAAATCCTAAAAGATGATGCTGTGAAAGTGCTGCACTCAACATGACAGAAAATTTGGAAAACTCAGCAGTGGCCACAGGATTGGAAAAAATCAGTTTTCATTCCAATCCCAAAGAAAGGCAATGCCAAAGAATGCTCAAACTACCGCACAATTGCACTCATCTCACACGCTAGCAAAGTAATACTCAAAATTCTCCAAGCCAGGCTTCAACAGTACGTGAACCATGACTTCCAGATGTTCAAGCTGGATTTAGAAAAGGCAGAGGAACCAGAGATCAAATTGCCAACATCCATTGGATCATCAAAAAAGCAAGAATATTTCAGAAAAACATCTACCTCTACTTTATTGACTATGCCAAATCCTTTGACTGTGTGGATCACAACAAACTGGAAAATTCTGAAAGAGATGGGAATACCAGACCACCTGACCTGCCTCCTGAGAAATCTGTATGCAGGTCAGGAAGCAACAGTTAGAACTGGACATGGAACAACAGACTGGTTCCAAATAGGAAAAGGAGTACATCAAGGCTGTATATTGTCACCCTGCTTATTTAACTTATATGCAGAGTACATCGTGAGAAACGCTGGGCTCAATGAAGCACAAGCTGGAATCAAGATTGTGGGAGAAACATCAATAACCTCAGATATGCAGATGACACCAACCTTATGGCAGAATGTGAAGAACTAAAGAGCCTCTTTATGAAAGTGAAAGAGGAGAGTGAAAAAGTTGGCTTAAAGCTAGACATTCAGAAAACTAAGATCATGACCTCCAGTCCCATCACCTCATGGCAAATAGATGGGGAAACGGTGGAAACAGTGAAAGATGTTATTTTTGGGGGGCTCCAGAATCACTGCAAATGGTGACTGCAGTCATGAAATTAAAAGATGCTTGCTCCTTGGAAGAAAAGTTATGACCAACCTCGACAGTATATTCAAAAGCAGAGACATTACTTTGCCAACAAAAGTTCGTCTAGTCGAGGCTATGGTTTTTCCAGTAGTCATGTATGGATGTGAGATTTGGATCATAAAGAAAGCTGAATGCCAAAGAACTGATGCTTTTGAACTGTGGTGCTGGAGAAGACTCTTGAGAGTCACTTGGACTGCAAGGATATTCAATCGGTCCATCCCAAAAGAAATCAGTCCTGACTATTCATTGAAGGACTGTTGCTGAAGCTGAAACTCCAATACTTTGGCCACCTCATGTGAAGAATTAACTCATTTGAAAAGCCTCTAATGCTGGGAAAGATTGAAGGCGAAAGGAGAAGGGGACGACAGAGGATGAGATGGTTGGATGGCATCACCAAATTGATAGACATGAGTTTGAATAGACTCCTGGAGTTGGTGATGGACAGGGAGGCCTGGCGTGCTGCAGTCCTTGCCGTCTCAAAGAGTCGGTCATGACTGAGTGACTGAACTGTCTGATTGGCACTAGGTCCTATATTTCAAAGATGGCCCTAGTGACTGACCAAACATTTTCTATTCTGGGTGCACTGGAGGCAGCTATCAGGTAGAGGAACAGAAAAAGAAATGCATAGCTGATTTGAGTGGTGGGAGAGAAAGGAGGGAAGAAAATTTGCCTTGAGAGAGCATTTAATACAATTTCCACTAGATGGCAGTAACGCCCTAGGAATAAGGTTTCTAAGTCTAGAAAGGGATAAACCTGCCAGGAAGGAACTGTGGAGGATGCCCAGTGCAGAAATCTTTTAAATGGATTTACTCTTCAGATCATACCAATTTAACTTAAAAAAAAAAATCTCATGCTCAATCCTGTTCATCTTTCAGTAATCTAATATTATACCAGAGAGAGAGACAGACAGAGACAGACAGACTGTGATCCTGAATCAATCTGTTAGTCGTCGTTGTTGTTGTTTAGTGGCTAAATCATGTTTGACTCTTTTCCGGCCCCATGGACTGTAGCCTGCTAGGCTCCTCCGTCCATGGGATTTTCCATACAAGAATACTGTAGTGGGTTGCCATTTCCTTCTCCAGGGGAGCTTCCCAACCCAGGGATCAAACCTGGATTTGATCAAACCTGGATTTGATCAAACCTCCTGCATTGGCAGGTGAAATTCTTTGCCCTTGAACCAATAAAGAAGCCTGAATTAATCTATATGTTCTCAAATCAGGCAAGATGCTATAGAGGGCAAACATTAAAACTAACTTTAAGATTCAGTAGACTGTATTTTAAACCTAAAGTTAATTGAAATTTCTCTACTAAAAATGATCTCAGTTTGGTTTGAGCCTGATTTTAAAAACAAGTTTTTTAAAAAGGACAAAATTGAAAAGTAAACTAAACAGCAGGATTCATTCTAACTTAGATTAGGAGCTGGCAATTATTTTCAGAAATTATAGAGGTAATACCATACCCTGATTAATTTAGCAAATCTCACAAAAAGTACTATTTAATATCACTTATTGTCTTTTGTGGGCTTCCCTGGTAGCTCAGAAGGTAAAGCGTCTGCCTGCAATGTGGGAGACCTGGGTTTGATCCCTGGGTCGGGAAGAAGGAAATGGCAACCTACTCCAGTACTCTTGCCTGGAAAATTCCATGGATGGAGAAGCCTGGTGGGCTATAGTCCATGGGATCACAAAGAGTCGGACACAACTGAGCAACTTCACTTCACTCACTGTCATTTGTGACTTTATTAGGCTAAAGGAACTAAGATCTTCCAATTGTAGTCTCATTCCAACAGCTAGGCAAGTGTAGAATTAGTCTTACTGCCAAAAGCCACATATCTGAAGGCTTGGGAACAGGCCTGGAAACTCTATGCCAGGTATCAAATTGCAGGATTCCCCTACTTTTAATCCTGTTCTTTCTCTGCCTCCCACTTGTTAGCTGGCTACTGTGATGAGCTGGCAGGATAGCCCTGACTGGGCTGAGGCGTGAAAGTGTTAGTTGCTCAGTTGTGTCCCACTCTTTGTGACCCCATGGACTGTAGCCCACCAGGCTCCTCTGTCCATGGGATTCTCCAGGCAAGAATCCTGGAGTGGGTTGCCATTTCCTCTCCAAGCCATGGGGATGGCAGCTGTTTAAGAAATATTCTTTTGTTGGTTACAGACCTATGGGACCCACAGGTATAAGCCAACTGGCCATCCTCTGGTGTCCCTTGGTGGCAGCCACAAAAAACTGGTGTGCTAGACAAGGGCATGAGCTCCTTTCTAGGAGATATCAGCTATTTGCAGCAAGGCAGAGTGAGATTGCAAAGACAGTGTCTTGGGGTTCCAAAAGTGTGCCAGAGCAGAAGCCTGCCGCTAGGCCAAAGCTCCTGGGCAAGCAAATAGGCCTCTTTCACAGAAAGACGGGTGTGTGTGTGTGTGTGTGTGTGTGTCAGTTGACTGTCTGTGCAGTGCCCTGGGGGTAGTAGCTTGTCAAGAACTGTCTCTCTGACAGTTCCTATCCCATGAGACCCAGGATTGAAAGCCCCCTGACCTCCAGAACCAGGCGATCAAGTGAATCCCCTTGTGGCAGCCACAAAACCCGGGCCATCAGATGTGAGTAAAAGGTCCCCTGTAGGGGCTGTGGGGCTCTGGAGCGGAGCGGGGAGTGTCACGTTGACGCCCACCAGCTGGGATGAGGCAGAGAGATGGTGCTTGGTGGAAAAAGGAGAACAAGGCCACTTTCACTGGCTAGAGTGAGGCAGAGGGAGATCTCAGCATGCTGCCCGCAAGCCGGCAGGGGTTCGAGTTGCTCAGATGCCTGTCTCTCAAGCGGAAGCTTTAGAATTAGCAGGTGAGTCTCATTCACATCAGATCTGGGCACCTGCGGGGGAGCCCGAGCCCACGGGGCCTTTAAGAGCTGCGTCCGGCGTCCCCGTTGCCTTGTGGGATTCCTGGGCGGGACTTCGCTTGGTTTTCAAAGCCAAGTGTTTCGGGGCTGGTCTCTGAGGCCCAAGTCTTAAAAGTTGGGGTGCCAGATATGAGGTTCAAACCCTTCACTCCTCAGGGAGAAGCTGCAGGTCTGGGTTCCCTCCCAACTCTGGGCTCTGCAGCCCCAGAGGCAGGGTTCATGGCAGAGTTGCGACCCAGGCCCTCCCACCCGCTTTCGTGTGGGCCTTCCCTGCTTCTGCCTGATGTGTAGTTGTTAGACAGCTTTTAGGGTTTTTTGGGGTGAGGGGGAGAGGAAGTTGTTTCCCCTGTAGCGGCAGAGTCAGTGCGTCTCCTGTGAGGCAGGGAGTCCATCTTCCTCCCACGGCTGCCATCTTGACGCCATCGGCTCTTCACGGCTGGAATTCCCCTCTGGCTCCTCTCTCTGGTGGGAAGCCAAAACCGTGAACCAAGTTTGTGACGGTAAGGCCTTGGGGCGTCTGGAACCTTTTTCTCTCCCCTACTTTTTTCTCCTCCCACCTACCCTTGTAGTAACCGTCAGTTAACATGCCTTAAAAGGGAAGTGGCCTGTGTGCTAATTATCTGCAAGAATAGCCAAGCCGGAAGAGGCAGAGGATTGGCTGCTCTTGCTGCAGTTGGTTTTGGAGAAGGGCAGAACCCCAAGGGTTGGGGTAGAAGCAGCTTTTAGAAATAGGGGGGAGAAAAGCAAGAGGTGGGGCCTGGGAGGAGGTGTGAACCCGGAGTGTCCAGGGGCTCACAGATACTGGGGTGAAGATTTTTGACCCACAGTTCCTTCTGTGGTAGAGTTCTAAATGATGCTGGTGGCTTTTTGCTCTTTTGAGGACAGTGTAATAATGGAATGAGAGGCATCAGTCCTTTTGTAAACGTTTGTACTTCCCAAGTTGCCTGCACATTAGAATTGCCTTAACAAATTTATTTTTATTTTATTTTTCCCAGAAAGGGAGCATGGGAGTTAATATCTTAGAACCTGTCTGTCTGAAATGTCTTTGAGCTCTCTTATGCATGGTGGGCTGTTTGGCTGGACATAGACTTCTTAAAATTGAGATATAGTTGGTTTACAATGTTAGTTTCAGGTGTGCAGCATTGTGATTCAAATTTTTTGTAGGTTATACTCCATTTAAAGTTATTATCAAATATTGGTTATATTTATGTTGTATAATGGAGAAGGCAATGGCACCCCACTCCAGTACTCTTGCCTGGAAAATCCCATCACCGGAGGAGCCTGGTAGGCTGCAGTCCATGGGGTCGCCAAGAGTGGGACACGACTGAGCGACTTCACTTTTCACTTTCATACATTGGAGAAGGAAATGGCAGCCCACTCCAGTGTTCTTTCCTGGAAAATCCCAGGGACAGGGGAGCCTGGTGGGCTGCCGTCTGTGGGGTCGCACAGAGTTGAACACGACTGAAGTGACTTAGCAGTAGCAATGTTGTATAATATATGTGTGTGTGTGTGTGTGTGTGTGCGCGCGCGCGCGCGCGCTTAGTGCTCAGTCGTGTCTGACTCTGTGACCTCATGGACTGTAGCTCACCAGACTCCTCTGTCCATGGAGATCTTCCAGGCAAGAATACTGGAGTGGGTTGCCATACCCTCCGCCAGGGAATCTTCCCGACCCAGGAATCTAACCCCGGTCTCCTGCATTGCAGGCAGACTTTTTACTGTCTGAGCCACCAGAAAAGGCTACTGTACAATATATACTTATATCTTATTTCTTTAATATTAATACATAGTAGTTTGTGTTAATTCCCTACCCCTATCTTGCTCCTACCCCCTTCCTCTCCCCACTGTTAACCATGAATTTGTTCTCTGTATCTGTTGAGTCTGCTTATTTTTGTTAGATTCATTAGTTTGTTGTATTTTTAGATTCCACTCATATGTGATATCATGTGTTTGTCTTTCTCTGATTTATTTCATTTAGTGTCATATCCTTTAAGTCCATCTGTGTTGCTGCAAAGGGCAAAATTCCATTCTTTTGTGATTGAGTACTATTCCACTGTATGTTTGTGTGTATATTTATCAATCAATCAAAAGATCATCTCACATCTTTATCCATTTATCTGTTGATGGACATGTAGATTGTTTCCATATCTTGGCTGTTGTAAATTATGATGCTTTGACTATTGGGGGTGTATGTATCTTTTCAAATTAGTGTTTTTATTTTTTTCAGCTATATTACCAGCAGTAAACTTGGTGGGTATATGATAGCTCTATTTTTAATGTTTTGAGGACTTATACTATTTTCCACAGTGGTTGCACCAATGTGTATGAAGGTTTCCTTTCTCCACATCCTTACTAACACTTGATAATTGTGTTCTTGTTGATGATGGCCATTCTGACTGGTATGAGGTGATATCTCATTGAAATTTTAATTTGCTCTTCTCTGATTAATGATGTTGGGCATCTTTTCAGGTACCTGTTAGCCATCTGTATGTTGTTTTTAGAGAAATGTCTATTCAGGTCTTCTGCTCATTAAAAACACTTTTTAATTAGTGGAGAATTGCTTTATGATGTTGTGTTGGTTTTTGTCATATAACAGTGTGAATCAGTTGTAATTATATTCATATCCCCTCCCTCCTGAGCCTCCTCCTCATCCCTCCATTAAAAAAATTTTTTTATATTCAGTTGTATGAGCTGTTTATTTTGGATATTAACTCCTTATTGGTCATATCATTTGTAAATATTTTCTCGCATTCAGTAGGTTGTCTTTAGTTTTGTCAGTGGTTTCCTTTGCTGTGCAAAGGTTTATAAATTTAATTATGTCTCATGTTTATTTTCTTTAATTTCCTTTGCTTTAGGAGATAGATCCAAAACATATTGCTACAATTTATGTCAGAGTGTTTTGCCCCTGTTTTCCTCTAGTTCAGTGGTTTCAGGTCTTACATTTAGATCTTTAATCCATTTTGAGTTATTTTTGTATATGGTGTTAAGAGAATGTTCTAAGTCCATTTTTTACATAGCTATCCACATTCTCTAACACCATTTATTGAAGAGACTGTCTTTTTTCCATTGTCTATTCTTGCTTCCTTTGCCATAGATTGGTTGATCTGTGACATAAACTCATAAGTGTGTGGTTTATTTCTGGGCTTTCTATCCTGTTCCATTTATCTGTATGTCAGTGTTTTTGTGCTTGTCCCATAGTGTTTTGTAGTGTAGTCTGAAGTCAGGTGTGTGATTTCTTCAGTTTCGTTCTTCTTTCTGAAAATTGTTTTCACTGTTTGGGGTCTTTTATGTTTCCATAGAAATTTTAGAATTCTAGTTTTGTGAAAAATGCCATTGGTAATTTGATAGGGGTTTCATTGAATCTGTAGATTGCCTTGCATAATATGATCATTTTAACAATATTCATTCTTCCAATCCATGAACACAGTGTATCTTTCCATCTGTTTGTGTTATTTTCAGTTTCTTTCATCAGTATCTTATAGTTTTCTGGGCACAGGTCTTTTACCTCCTTCTAAAGTATTTCATTCTTTTTCATGTGATGGTAAATGAAATTATCTTAATTTCTCTTTATGGTAGTTTGTTGTTAGTATATAGAAATGCACAGATTTCTAGATATAAATTTTGTATCTTGCTATTTTTACCAGATTCACTGATGAACTATAGTAGTTTCTGGTGGTGTCTTGAGGATTTTCTGTGTATAATATCATGTCATCTTTAAACAGTGACGGTTTTACTTCTTCCTTTCCAGTTTGGATTCCTTTGATTTCTTTGTCTCATTGCTGTGGCTAGGACTTCAATAGTATGTTGAATAAAAGTGGTGAGAGTGGGTATTCTTGTCTTCTTCATGATCTTAGAGGAAATGCTTTTAGCATTTCACTGTTGAGTATGATTTTAGCTGTGGGCTTATCATATATGGACTTTATTATGTTGAGGTATGTTCACTCTATACCCACCATGTTGAGAGGTTTTTTTTTTTTTTTCTTTTAATCAAAATGTTGAAACTTGTCAAAAGATTTTCTGTATCTACTGATATGATCATGTGATTTTTATTTTTCAATTAGTTAATATGGGTTTATTACATTGATTTGTAGATACTGAAAAATCCTTGCATCCCTGGAATAAATTCCACTTGATCATGGTGTGTGATCTTCTTAATGTATTGGTGGTTTCATTTTGCTAATATTTTGTTGAACGTTTTTGCATCTGTGTTCACCAAGGATATTGGCCTGTAATTTTCTTTCTTTCTTTTCTTTTTTTTTTGTAGTATCTTTTGTCTGGTTTTGCTACCAGGGTGATGCTGGCCTTGTAAAATGTGTTTGGAAAGTTTCTTTTTTCTGCAATTTTTTTGTAATAGTTTGAGAATTATAGGTGTTAACTCTTCTCTAAATGTTTGATAAAATTCACCTGGGAGGCCATCTAGTTATGGACTTGTTTTCTGGGAGTTTTAAAAATCATTGATTCAATTTCATTACTGATAATTGGTCTGTTTATATTTTCTGTTTCTTCCTGATTCAGTCTTTGGAGTTTGTACATTTCTAAGAATGTGTCCGTTTCTTCTAGGTTGTCTGTTTTATTAGCATATAATTGTTTGCAATAATTTTCAACGATCTATGGAGTTGTAATTTTTTTGTTTCTGATTTTAATGATTTGGGCCCTCTTTTTCTTGATGAGTCTGACTAAACATTTATCAGTTTTATTTATCTTTTGAAAGACCAGTTCTTTTCACTGATCTTAGTTTCTATTGTTTTTAGTCTTTATTTCATTTATTTTTGCCGTGATCATGATGCTTTCTTACCCTCTCCTAGCTTTCGGTTTTGTTTTCTTTTTCTAGCTCCTTTCAGTGTGAGGGTAGGTTGCTTACCTTCTCCTAGCTTTTGGTTTTGTTTTTCTTTTTCTGGTTCCTTTCAGTGTGAGGGTAGGTTGCGTACTTTCTCCTAGCTTTCGGTCTTGTTGTCTTTTTCTAGCTCCTTTCGGTGTGCGGGTAGGTTGTTGTCTTTTTCTAGTTCTTTCGGGTGAGGGTAGGTTGCTTGAGGTTTCTCTTGTTTCTGGAGGTTGGCTGCTGCTGCTGTAAACTCTCTCTCGGAACTGCTTTTGCTACATCCCATAGATTTTGGATGACTGTTCTCTCATTCTCATTTGTGTCCAGATATTTTTAAATTTCTTTTCTGAGTTCTTCAGTGACCATTGGTTGTTTAGCCTCTGTGTGTGTGTGTGTGTGTGTGTTTTCTTGCAGATTTTTGTTGTAGTTGATTTCTTGTCTCATACCATTGTGGTTGGGAAAGATGCTTGATATTATTTCACTTTTCTTAAACTTATTGAAAATATTTTTGTGGCTTATTATGTGGCCTGTCCATTAGAATGTTGAGTTAGATGTCGATTGGAACATTCTATCCAGTAGAATGTTCATGTGTACTTGAAAATAATGTGTATTCTGCTGTTTCTTAAATGGAATGTTTTTTATATATATATATATATATATATATAAATTTTGACCAATATATAAAGTCAGTGTTTTAATGTGTCATTTAAGGCCAATATTTCTTTATTGATTTTCTGTCTTGTTGATCTGTTCATTGAAGTGTGAACAGAACATTGAAGTGTGATGTTAAAGTCCCCAACTCTGACTGTGTTGCTGTCAGTTTCTCCCTTTATGTATGTTGATATTTGCTTTGGGTAAAAATATTTTTATTGGGTACATGTATATTTAGAATTGTCCCAGCATCTTCTTGGATTGATCCCTTGATCATTATGAATGTAATGTCCTTTATTGTTTCTTCTTACAGTTTTTGTTTTAAAGTTTATTTTGTCTGATATAAGTATTGGTACTCTGACTTTCTTTTGATTTACATTTGCATAGAATACCTCATTTCAATTCCCGCACTTTCAGTCTGTGTGTGTCTTTAGATCGGAAGTGAGTCTTTTTCAGGCAGCATATATGTAACTCTTGTATTTATGTCCATTTGGCCGCTCTGTTTTTTTCACTGGAGCATTTAGTCCTGTAATTTACAATTAAGATAGTTACTGATACATGTGTCTTACTGCCATTTTGTTAATTGTTTTGGGATTGCTTTTGTAGTTAATTTTTGATTATTTGTTCTTCTTTTGCTTTCTTCCCTATGATTTGATGACTATCTTTACTGTTATTTTGGATTATTTTCTCTTTTTAATAACCTATGTTATTATAGGTTTTTGATTTGTGGTTACCATAAAGTTTCTGTAGGTATCTATGTTAAGTTACTAACCTCATAATCTCTAATGCACTTTAACAACTCTACATTGTTATGTCCCTCCCCGACAATTACTGTTTTGACATATTTTACATCTTTTTGTTCTGTGTGTCCCCTAACTACTTACTGCAAATATAGTGCTTTTACTATTCTTGTCCTTTGACCTTTTTACTAATTTTGCATAAGGTTGATTTACTATCTTTACTAAATATTTCCCCTTACCAGGAAGCTCTTTCTTTCTCTCTCCCCTCCTCCTCCCTCCTTAGAGAATTCTCTTTAATGTTTCTTGTTAAGCTGAATTAGTGGTGATGAACTCTTTTAGCTTTTGTTTGTCTGTAAAACTTTTGATCTTTCCATAAAATCTGAAGGAAAACCTTAATTGGTAGAATATTTTGGTTGTAGGTTCTTCCTTTTCATCTATTTAAATATATTATGCTACTCCTTTCTCCCCTGCAGAATTTTTGCTGGAAAGTTATCTAATAGCCTTATGGGAGTTTCTTTGTACGTAACTTGATTATTTTCCCTTGGTGCTTTTAATATTCTTTCTTTATATTTAATTTTTATCCTTTCAATTAAAAGGTGTCTTTGTATTGATCTCATTAGGTTGATCCTCTTTGGGACCATCTTTGCTTCCTGAATCTGGATGTCTATTTCCCTCCCTAGATTAGGGAAGTTTTCAACCATTATGTCTTCAAATATGTTCTCAGTCCCCTTTTTCTCCTGTGGAACCCCCATCATGCAAATATTAGTATGCTTGATGGTGTCCCTGAGGTCTCTTAAACCACCTTCACTTTTTATTTTTTCTTTGTTCAGCTTTAGTGGTTTCCTCACTCTTTCGTTTCACTGATCTGTTCCTTTGTATCATTTAGTCTACTGTTGATTCCTTCTAGTGAATTTTTCATTTCAATCATTGTATTCATCTGTTTTGTTCTTCTCTATGTTTGCTAACTCTTTTAAGCACTTGTAACTCCTACTCTGTTCATCCAATCTTCTCTTGAGTTATTGGATCATCTTTATGGTTATTACTTTGAACTCTGTTGGGCAGATTGGCTATATCTACTTATTTCTTGTGGGTTTTTTTAAAATTTATGTATTTTAATTGAAGGCTAATTACTTTACAATATTGTAGTGGTTTTTGCCATACATTGACATGAATCATCCATGGGTGTACATGTATTCCCCATCCTGAACTCCCTTCCCACCTCCCTCCCCATCCCATCCCTGTGGGTCATCCCAGTGCACCAGCCCTGAGCACCCTGTCTCATGCGTCGACCCTGGACTGGCGATCATCCCACTCCCACTCTTCTCCGATCATCCCACTCTTGTGGGGTTTTATCTTATTACTTTGTTTGGAACATGATCCACTGTCACGTCATTATGCCTGATTTGCTGTTTTTTTTTTTTTTTTCCTGTCATGTGGTAGATTATTTACATTTCTTAACCTTTTGTAGGGTATGTCAAACATGTCCCAGCAGTATAACCCTCTCTGATCACCAGAGCCCTGTGTTCTAGAGGTGTCACTCATCTGGCATGTGTGGGTCCTGTGTAGTAGGCTGACTGCCATGGGTGATCAGGTAGGCACGACTGGCCCCTGGCCTAGCTGGTTTCCAGGAGTGAAGTCTGCTGGCCACTGGTTGATGAGGCTGGATCATGAGGCAGCTGGCTGTGGTTTAGAGGGTCCCAGAACAGGTGCCTGCCCTGCTATTGGCTGAGGCGGGTCCTGTGGCTAGAGCCTGCTCACCTGTGGGTGAGGTCAGGGCCCAGGACGTCCTGGGCTGTCGCCTGCTCACTGGTGGGCAGAGCTGGGTCCTAGGGTCTATGCACTGGTGAATGGAGTCAGGCTCTGGGCCTTCAGGGCAGCACCATGTCCCATGGAGGCTGTGGGCTCAGACCTTTTTAAGACAACGCCTGCTTGCTGGTTGTTGGGGCTGTGTTCCCACTCAGCTAGTTGCTTGGCCTGAGGCATTGCCCTACTGGGGCCCACACTCTGGTGGGCAGGAGCAGGGTTGGGTCCTGAAGCTAGTAAGCTCAAAGGTGCTTATCAGCACCACTGTTTGCATGGTAGAACAGCCCTCCCACCACCCCCGACTGAAAATGGCTGCCACCACTGTCTGTGTACCCAAGGTGAAGAGGTGGCTTCCCACCTCTCTGGGAGACCCTCCAAGATCAGTAGGTGGGTCTGACCCAATTTTCTTTCAAATTACTGCTTCTACCCTGGGTCCCAGAGCATGCAAGATTTTGTAAGTATCCTTTAAGAATAGAGCCCCTTGGCACTCTCAAAAGTAAGCCCTGCTGGCTTTCAGAGCCAAATGTTGTGGGGGCTTGTCTTAGTGTAAGACTCCCTAGGGTGGGGAGTCTGATATGGAGCTCAGACCCCTCACTCTGGGGAGAAACTCTGCAGTTGTGATTATCCCACTGTTTCTGAGTCACCCACCAGGGGTGTATATAGATTGGACTAAACCATGACTTTGCTGGTTCTAGTCTCTCATTGTGGTTCTTTCTTTATATCTTCTGTTGTAGATTCTGGCCCTTCCCATCAATAGTTGCTCTGTAAATTTTATAAATTCTCTGTGCCCTTGAGAGGTGGTGAGCTTGGGGTCTTCCTACTCTGCCATCTTGGCCATTCCCTTGGCTTAGGAACTTTAAGTAGTACAGACACCGGCCCCCATCCGCCCCCACCCAGAGTCTGACCTCAGAACTATAGAATCAGAGAATCTCCAGAAGTACAGCTGAAGTACAGCTTTGAAATGTTCTGCTGTTGATTCTCTTGCAATTTATGCAGGTGGATATATTTAGATACCAATGCCCTAAACATATTAAAGCTTACTTGTAAGTAATTTCCCCTAGAGATGAAAGGTATGTTGTTTTACTCCTGTATATTTTAAGTTCAGGAATTAGAATAGATGAAGTCATATTATGACATACACATGATAAATATTGATCTATGTTGACAAATAACATTGACTGAATAATGACATTTATATCACTCTAAAACCTTCCCACGTTTGTTCTTTTTTATATTCTCATAACTACTCTGCAAGGTAATCAACTAAGGGATATTTAATGAGTTTCTAGTGTTGTACAGGAACAGTGCTGGATATACAGGGGAATGATTATTGGTCCCACATTACACATTAGGATATGGATTGTGAGTGATTAAGTTTCCAGGGTCAGTTGATGGAAGAGTCAGGACCTGCAGTGACAGCCTGGCTCAGCACATCCTAGGCTTTGCTGCCTAGAAACTTGCCAGATTACCTACCACTGCGGTGATTACTCTGGGGAGTCTCCTAGATATCAGTGAAAGTTCCATACATTCATCTTTCTTACCCTTTTGTTCTCTTTCTGCCAATTATATGTGAAAAAAAATATTCTTTTTTCTTTCCCAGCCAGCTACCAGATCATCTCATTTTCCTTCTATTCTTTTAGAACAGGTAATCTGTAACAACAAACTCTAGCATCAGCTTTCTCTCTTAGTCTTCATAGTCTCTTTCCTCTCCTCGTCACTCTGCCCAGAAAACTCTTAATTCAGGTCACACAAGTCCCATTCACAGTTAATCAGAACAGACACTTTCGAAATCTTACTTTCTTCTTACTCTTCTTTCTGAAAGAACCTTTCTCTCCCAGCCTTCCAAGTCCTCTGTTTGCAGTGCCGTCAGTCTTTCTTCAGCCTCTCCTCTTCTTCCTATTCTTTCAGTTGTTTCTCTAGTCATTCCTCACACGAGGACCCAAATGGGTCCCCTGCCTCTATTTCCTCATTCAGTCCCACTTCACACACAGCTTCCAATAAATAATTCTCTTCAACTAATCATTGTTCAACCCAGAAGGCGACATGAGCTCTCTAGAGCCTGTGCTATTAGACGAAGTCTTACCCCTTAAGATTTTCAGCACCCTCAAGAATTGTTGATTTATTCAACAACCTCATGCCTTGAAACCAACCCAAGCAAACTTCCCACTCCTGCCACCTTCCAAAGCAGGAGACGTAAGAGACATGGGCTCAGTCTCTGGTTGGGAAGATCCCCTGGAGGAGGGCACGGCAACCCACTCCAGTGTTCTTGCCTGAACAATCCCGTGGGCTGAGGAGCCTGGTGGGCTACGATCCACAGGGTTACGAAGAGTCGGACACGACTGAGCGACTGAGCACGCACACACCATCTGCTCATCCCAGACATGACATCCGCCTTACACAGAAGCTCTTTCTTATTGCTTGCCAGGACACGTCACCCAGCATCAAACTCTTCTAAAAGCAGTGTGGAGTTCAGATAAAGCGTAGCGTTTGTCCTTTTTTCCTTTGTTTAAAAATTTATTTTTAATTTGATAATTGCTTTACAATGTTGTGCTGGCTTCTGCCGTACAACAACGTAAATCAACCATCAGTATACATATATCCCCTTCCTTGAACTCCCCCATCGCACCCCTCTAGGTTGTCACAGAGCACTGGGTAGAGCTCCCTGTGTTATACAGCAGCTTCCCACTAGCTCTCTGTGTTACATATGACAGTGTATATATGTCAGTGCTACTGTTTCAATTCATCACACCCTCTTCTTCCCCCACTATGTCCACAAGTCTGTTCTGTCTGCATTTCTATTCCTGCCCTGTAAACAGGTTCATCAGTACCATTTTTTTAGATTCCATCAGTCAGTCAGTTCAGTCACTCAGTTGTGTCTAACTCTTTGCAACCCCATGCACTGCAGCATGCCAGGCCTCCCTGTCCATCACCAACTCCTGGAGTTGACTCAAACTCATGTCCATTGAGTCCGTGATGCCATCCAACCATCTCATTCCCTGTCATCCCCTTCTCCTCCCACCTTCAATCTTTTCCAGCATGAGGATCTTTTCTAATGAGTTCTTCACATCAGGTGGCCAAAGTATTAGAGTTTCAGCTTCAGCATCAGTCCTTCCAATGAATATTCAGGACTGTTGCCTTTAGGATGGACTGGTTGGATCTCTTTGCAGTCCAAGGAACTCTCAAGAGTCTTCTCCAGCACCACAGTTCAAAAGCATCAGTTCTTTGGCACTTAGCCTTGTTTATGGTCCAGCTCTCAGATCCATACATGGTTACTAGAAAAACCATGGCTTTGACTAGATGGACCTTTGTTGGCAAAGTAATGTCTGCTTTTTAAGAAGCTGTCTAGGTTGGTCATACCTTTTCTTTCAAGGAGCATTAATAGATTCCATATATGAGCATTAATATGCAATAATTGTTTTTCTCTTGACTTCACTCTAGGTTCATCCACCTCAGTTCAACTGACTCAAATTCATTTGCCTTTATGGCTGAGTAATATTCTGTTGTATGTGTGTACCACAATGTCTTTATCCATTCATCTGTCAGTGGACATCTAGGTTGTTTCCATGTCCTGTCTATTGTAAATAGTGCTGCAATGAACATTGGGGAACATGTGTCATTTTCAGTTATGGTTGTCTCAGGGTATGTGCTCAGTAGCAGGATTGGTTAGGTCATGTGGTAGTTTTATTCTTAGTTTTTTTTTATTTTTAAAGGAATCTCCATACCATTCTTTATAGCGGCTGTATCAATAGTCTTTTTCCTTTTTCATTACATTCCCACTAATACTGCAAAAGGGTTTTCTTTTCTCCACAACCTCTCCAGTATTTGTTGTTTGTAGTGTTTTTGATGATGATCATCCTGACCAATGTGAAGTGATACTTCATTGCTGGCCTCTCTTTCTGCCAGGACGAAGAGAGGATCTTTGTCCACTGTCCATATACCATGAGTATATGATAAGGTTACTAGAGGTAGAACCCAGACAATTTTATCATGCTTCCCCACCCCCTTAAAAAATTAAGACCTCCAGAAGTTCTCAGTCTCATGCTAATGCATACTCTGCCTCCAGTAATTTTCCCACTTACCACTTGACTTCTTGTCACTGTATGACTCCAGGGGCTTCTGCTATAGTTCATGGTATGCAGCAGCTTCTGCTCCATGGAACAACCAAATGAATCTTGGGATTCGGGCGTGATGACAAGAGATTAAAAAGACTTCCCTGGGCCCTGACTGTGGAGACATCGGTAACATGGTAGACTAAAAGATTGCTTCTCTGCCCCTTTCAATCTACAACTGTATAGCAATCACAAGTCAACAAAGGTGCCTCTGTCAACACAATAGGATGCTGGATAACTCCACACATCTGTACATATAAAGGTTGGTGATGGGAACAGATAGAAGTGGAACCGAGGGAGCTGCAAAGTCAGCGCCTTCAGGCCCTGCCCTCTGGCCATGGCAGCTGACTCCACAGCTCCAGAGAACCTAGCAGCAACAGGTGAGGTGACTGTGCGTGACTCTAACCTCCTAATCATAACAGCACCAGAGCCACAAGCGACTTGGCAACAGTGGCAGTGGGGCTGCCACTGGGCTGCCCACAATCCAGCCTCCACCTCCTTCTGCAGTGGTGAGGCCCATGAGCCTTATAGCACCTAAGAGGTAGAGATGCCTGTGAGACCTCGGCAACCATCCCAGCAGTGTCCTCCTTCCCCCATGGCAGTAAAAGCTACAACTCAGAGGATGCTGGATATGAAGGAAGAGCCCACCATGTCAGTGACTACAGTGGTTGTGGCAGAAGCAAGGCAGCAGTGACCCCGGAGGCATAAGAAGCAATAGTTGAAGGTACAAAGGCACACCTCTCTCAAAGAGGTGGAGGCTGGAAAGTGCGCACTCTTGAAAGTGGAGTGGAGTAAAGGATTGCCTTTCTCTGCCCTTTCAGTCTACAACCATATAGCAACTACAAATCAACAAAGGTGCCTCTGTCAACACAATAGGATGCTGGATAACTCCACACATCTGTACATTTATATATAAAGATTGAATGCAACCAGGGACAGCTCATTATCAGAAACCAAAAACTTGTGTTATAGCACCACCTACAGGAAAACAGAAGAAAGTACTCTAATTTCTTTTTTTTAATATAAATTTATTTATTTTAATTGGAGGCTAATTACTTTACAATATGTATTGGTTTTGCCATACATCAACATGAATCTGCCACGGGTGTACACATGTTCTCCATCCTGGACCCCCCTTCTCCTCCCTCCTCATCCCATCCCTCTGGGTCATCCCAGTGCACTAGCCCCGAGCATCCTGTATCATGCATTGAACCTGGACTGGCAATTTGTTTCATATATGATATTGTACATGTTTCAGTGCCATTCTCCAAAATCATCTCACCCTCACCCTCTCCCACAGAGTCCAAAAAACTGTTCTGTACATCTGTGTCTCTTTTGCTGTCTTCCATACAGGGTTATCATTACCATCTTTCTGAATTCCATATATATGCATTAGTATACTGTATTGGTGTTTTTCTTTCTGGCTTACCTCACTCTGTATAATAGGCTCCAGTTTCATCCACCTCATTAGAACTGATTCAAATTTATTCTTTTTAATGAATGAGTAATAATCCATTGTGTATACGTACCACAGCTTTCTTAACCATTCATCCGCTGATGGACATCTAGGTTGCTTCCATGTCCTGGCTACTATAAACAGTGCTGCGATGAACATTTGGGTACACGTGTCTCTTTCAATTCTGGTTTCCTTGGTGTGTATGCCCATGAGAGCTGACTCTTTTAGGAGAATGGATATTTGAGATAGAGAAGACGAAGAGGGAATAGTTTATTTAAGGAAAGAATAGCTGATAGAATTTTCTAAACTTGGGGGAGGAACTGTGTATACAAGTCCTTAAAGCTAAGAGAACACTTAATTATCTCAATGCAAAAAGACCTTCTCCAAGACCCGTAATATTAAAATGGTCAAAAGTAAAAGAAAGCGTTTTAAAGGCAGCCAGGAAT
The DNA here is from genome assembly GCA_006408695.1 of Aepyceros melampus. Lineage (NCBI taxonomy): Eukaryota > Metazoa > Chordata > Mammalia > Artiodactyla > Bovidae > Aepyceros > Aepyceros melampus. The sequence continues at coordinate 291,875 of SJXQ01002156.1, read as the reverse complement.
AAAGGACAGTAACTCATTGGGTTATCAGCAGATTTCTCAGCAGAAATCCTCTAGGCCAAGAGAAAGTGGAATGGCATTCTCAAAATTCTGAAATATAGGCTTTCACCCAAGAATACAGAGCAAAGTTGTCATTCAGATGTAAGGGAGAAATACTTTCCCAGACAAATAAAAGCTATGGGAGTTCATCATACTAGACCTGCCTTACAAGAGATGTTGAAAGGAGCTCTTCTATAGTTGATTAACAATGTGTTCATTTCAGGTGTATAGAGAAGTGATTCCTTTATATATATGTATGTTTGCTTTTCCAAATTCTTTTCCCATTTAGGTTATTACATGGTATTGAGCAGTGTTCCCTGTGCTATATAGTAGATTCTATTTGGTTGTCTATTTTAAATTTAGCAGTGTGTATATGTCAGACCCAAACTACCATTCTGTACTTCTTTCCCCATTCTTCCCTTCTCTAAGACTGTTTCTGCTTTGTAAATAAGTTCATTTGTATCATTTTTTAAAAATTTCACATATATGCAATATCATATATTTGTCTTTCTCTGTCTGACTTACTGCACTTGGTGTGATAATCTCCAGGTCCATCCATGTTGGTTCAAATGGCATTATTTCATTCTTAATGGCTGAGTAATATTTCAGTGCATATATGTACCACGCCATGTCTATCCTTTCATCTGTTGATGGACATTTAACATTTAGGTAGCTTCCATGTCTCGCCTATTGCAAACAGTGCTACAGTGAACACAGGGGTGCCTGTATCCTTCAGTTTTACTTCTCTCATTCCAATTTGGATCCCTTTTATTTCTTATTTGATTGCAGTTTTTAGGGCTATCACTAGTATGAATAAAAGTGACAGAGTGGATATCCTTGTCTAGTTCCTGATCTTAGCAGAAGTGCTTTCTTTTTTCACTGTGGAGCGTGGTGGTAGTTGCAGACTGATGGCTTTCGTAAGTTTGAGATAAATTCCCTCTACACCCACTTTGTTGAGAGTTTTTATCGAAAGTGGATTTTTAATTTTGTACATCTATTGACACATAAAGATGCTTACTCCTTGGAAGAAAAATTATGACCAACCTAGATAGTATATTCAAAAGCAGAGACATTACTTTGCCAACAAAGGTCTGTCTATGGTTTTTCCTGTGGTCATGTATGGATGTGAGAGTTGGACTGTGAAGAAAGCTGAGCGCCAAAGAATTGATGCTTTGAGCTGTGGTGTTGGAGAAGACTCTTGAGAGTCCCTTGGATTGCAAGGAGATCCAACCAGTCCATTCTAAAGGAGATCAGCCCTGGGATTTCTTTGGAAGAAATAATGCTAAAACTGAAACTCCACTACTTTGGCCACCTCATGTGAAGAGTTGACTCATTGGAAAAGACTCTGATGCTGGGAGGGATTGGGGACAGGAGGAGAAGGGGACGACAGAGGATGAGATGGCTGGATGGCATCACTGACTCGATGGACGTGAGTCTGAGTGAACTCTGGGAGTTGGCGATGGACAGGGAGGCCTGGCGTGCTGTGATCCAGGGGGTCACAAAGAGTCGGACGCAACTGAGTGACTGAACTGATTGACATACTATTTTTATTCCTCAATTTGCTGATACAGCATAGCAGGTTGATTGATTTGTGGATATTGAATCATCATTCTATTACTGGAGAGGCGGGTGTGTAATTACTGGAGGGGCACTTGATCATGGTGTATAATTCTTTTAAGACATTATTAAATTTGTTTTGGTAAAGTTTTGTTGAGGTGTTTTTTGCATCTGTTCTTCAGGGATATTGACTTTTAAATTTCTTTTTTTTTTTTTTGGCAGTGTCTTTGTTTTGGGTATTAGGATGATGCTGGCCTCGTAAGTAAGTTTGGGAGTGTTTCTTCTTGGGTTTTTTAGAATAGTTGAGAAGGATGTGTGTTAACTCATCTTTGAATATTTGGTAAAAATTTACCCATGGAGCTCTCTGGATCTGTACTTTTTTGTTTTTTGTTTTTGTTGGGAGAATTTTAAAAACTACTGATTCAGTTTCATTATTGGTGTTTGTTCTTTTACTATTTTCTGTGTCTTCTTGATTCAGTCTTGTGAGATTGTATATTTATAGAAACTTGTCCATTTCTTCTATCTTGTCCATTCTATCAGAGTGTAGTTGTTCATAGCAGTCTCCATCTATCCTTTGTATTTCTGTGGTGTCAGTTGTAACTTTTCCTTTTTCATTCTGATTTTATTGATTGGGCCTATTTTTTTTTTTCTTTTTGTTTTTGTTGAGTCTGACTAATGGTTTATCCATTTTGTTTATCTTTTAAAAGAACCACCTGTTTCGTTAATCTTTTCTATTTCATTTACTTCTGCTGTGATCTTTGTTTTTTTCCTCCTGCTAATATTGGGTTTTGTTCTTGTTTTTCTAGTCCTTTAGTTGTAATATTGTTTGAGATTTTTCTTGTTTCCTAAAGTAGGATTTTATCACTATAAATTTCCATCTTAGATATGGTTTGAGTGTGTCCCATTGATTTGGAGTCATTGTGTTTCCATTTTCAATTTTTTTCAGGCGTATTATAGTTTTGCCTTTGAGTTCTTTTGGTTTTTAGTAGGATATTGTTTAGCTTTATTGTGTTTATGCTTTTGCATATTTTTCTTATAGTTGTATTACAGTTTCATACCTTTTTAGGCAGATAAGATGTTTGCTATGATTTCAGGCTTAACATTATTGAGACTTGTTAGGTAGTTAGCAGGTGATCTGTGCTGGGAAATGTTCCATGGGCACTTGATAAGAATGTATATTCTGCTGCTTTAGGTTGGAATGTTCCATATATATTAAGTCCATCTGGTCTAATGTTTCATTTAAGGCCATTCTTTCCTTATTAATTTTCTGTCTGGGTGATCTCTCCTTTGATATAAGTGGGGTGTTAAATTTCCCTAATATGATTGTGATACTGTTGATCTCTCCCTTTATGTTTGTTAATATTTGCATTATGTATTTAGATGCTTCTGTGTTGGTTGCATATATACTTACAGTTGTTTACCTTCTTGTTAGATTGATCTCCTGATCACTTTGTAATTCCTTCTTTGCCTCTCTGAGGCTTTATTTTAATGTCTATTTTTGTCACTACAAATATTGCTACCCCAGTTTTCTTTTTGTTTCCATTTGCATGGGACATTTTTCTATCCTCTCACTTTCAGTCTGTGTGTTTCATTAGATTTGCAGTGAGTCTCTGGTGGGCAGCATATATATGGGTCTTGTTTTCTTTATTCATTCAGCCGTTCTTATCTTTGGATTGGAGCAGTTGGTCCATTTATGTTTAAGGTAATTATTGATAGGTATGTACTGACTGCCATTTTGTTAATTGTTTCTATAGTTCTTTTTTGCTCCTTTTTTCCTCTTTTTTCTTATTTGATGACTGTATTTAGTGTTGTTTTTTGCATGTGTATCTCTTATAGATTTTTGGTTTGTGGTTATCATGAAGTATGTGTGTGATTACCATGGGGGGGTGTGTGTTTATGTATATATGTATTTTCTTTAATAATCTCTTAAGTTAAAACATATTGTAACAATGCTGCATTTTTACTCACTCTTGCCCATGTTTAATATTTTTTACATCATATTTTACTTCTTTTTGTTTTGTGTATCCCTTAACTACTTATTGTTGATATAAATGGTTGTGCTACTTTTGTCTTTTAACCTTTCTACTCACTTTAAAGTGGTTAATCTATTATTCTCACTCTACACTTGCCTTTACCGGTAAGATTTTTTCCTTTTTCAATTTTTGAATTTCTAGTTGTGGTTTTTCCTTTCTGTTTAGAGAAGTCTATTTAATATTTCTAGTAAATTGGTTTAGTGGTCAGAACTCAACTTTTACTTGTCTGTTAAACCCTTTCTCTCTCCTGCAAATTTGAATGCTAGCCTTGTGGGGTCGAGTATTCTTACCTGTAGGATTTTTACTTTCATCATTTAAAATATATCCTGGCACTCCTGTCGGCCTGTAAAACTTTAACTGATTAACCTGTGGGAGTCCCTTGTATGTAAACAATTGTTTTTCCCTTTGCTGATTTAAGATTCTCATTCTATCTTTTAATTTTTGGCATTTTAATTACAGTGTGTTTTGGTGTGGTTCTCCTTGGGTTGATCTTGTTTGGGACTCTGTTTCCTGGACCCAGACGTCTATTTCCTTTTCTAGATTAGGGAATTTTCAGCTATTATTTCTACTAAATTCTCTGCCCCTTTCTCTCTCTCCTCTTTTTGGGACCCCTATTTTTCAAATTTTTGTACGCTTCATGTTGTCCCAACGTTTAACTGTCTTCATTTTAAAAAGGTTTTTTTTTTTCCTGTTCAGCTCATGTAGTTTTTCACTACTCAGTCTTCCAGTTCACAGAATCATTCCTCTGTATCATCTAATCTACTGTGGATTCATTCTAGTGTAATTGAAAAAACTTTACTTACTATATTCTTCAGTCTGTTTGGTTTTTCTTTATATTTTCTAATTCTTTGCTAAACTTCTCACCGTGTTCATTCTTTCTTCTCCTGAGTTCACAGAGCAACTCTATAATCATTACCTTGAACTCTTGATAGATTGCTTATCTTTGCTTAGTTTTTTGTTCCTTCATCTCCTAATTTTACCTAATTCTCTTTATTTGTATGTATTAGGTAGGTTGTCTACATCTCATGATCTTGGAGAAACAGCCTTATGTCAGAGACATAAGGGGCTTTTGAGGCTCAGAGTCACACTCCCCTCTTGTCACCAGAGCTATATGTTCTAGTGAAAGTGAAGTGAAAGTGTTAGTCTCTCAGTCATGTCTGAGTGTGTGACACCCATGTGGACTGTAGCCCATCAGGCTCCTCTGTCCATGGAATTTTCCAGGCAAGAATACTGGAGTTGGGTGCCATTTCCTACTCCAGGAGATCTTCCCAACCCAGGGATCAAACTTGCATCTCTTGTGTTTTTAGGTCTAGCTTACCTCCTTCTTGGTTAACTGAGAGGTCTTGCTGGTTACTGGTGGGCAGAGCTAAGTCACAGGTTGCCTGGCTATATGGGCTGGGTGTTCTTTGTTCTTTGGTTTGGTGGCAGCCTGCCAGTGGGTGAGGCTGGGTCTCTGAGCAGCTGTCTACTTGATCTTAGGAGTCCCGGGGCTGATGATGGCCTGTTGGTGGATGAATAAGCTCCTGACACTAACTGGCTAGACTGGGGACTACAAATGGTGCTTGTCAGCACCAGTGTCCTTGTTGCAGAATGAGCTGCCAGAAATGGCTGCTGCCAGCCCCTGTGTCCACAGGGGACGTCCTCATTGTCTTTTGCCTCTCTGGGAGGCTTCCAAGATCAGAAAGTGGGATGACTCGGTCTCCTTTCAAATTACTGCCTCTGTACTGGGTCTTAAAGTGTGTAAGATTTTTGCATTCACCTTTTACTTATTTATATATTTTTAAAAGATATTTGTTTATTTGGCTGTGCTTCTTCATTGCAGGATCTTCTTTCGTTGTGGTGCGGAGACTCTTTATTTATGGCATGCGGGCTCTGGAGCGAGCAGGCTAGGTGGTTGTGGCACACAGGCCCTTTAGTTGTGGCACACAGGCTTACTTGTTCCATGGCTAGTAGGATCTTAGTTCCCCACCTAGGGATTGAACCTGCATCCCCTGAACTGCAAGGTAGACTGTCTGCCTTTGGACCACCAGAGAATTCTCTGCATTTATCTTTTAAAAGCAGAGTGTCTATTTCTTACAGCCTTCTAGCTATCTCATACACAATTTCTGCTAGCTTTCAAAGCCAGTGCTTGGGGCTCATCTTCCCAGTGTAGGACTCCCATCCCCCTTGCCCTATCCAGCTTGAGAACCCGATATGGATCTTAGAGCCTTCACTCTTTAGGAAGAACTTCTCTCTGTCCTCCTGTTTGTGGTTGCCCACCTGAGGTATGAGTCTTGACTATACCATGTCTCCACCCCTCCTACCCATCTTTTTGTATTTTCTTATTGAAAATATTTTCTACTAGTCTTCAAGTCATTCTTATATAGTTGCTCTGTAAATAGTTGTAATTTTGGTGTGCCCTTGGGAGGAGGTAAGCTTAGGGTGTCTGTATTCTACCATCTTGACTATAACTCTCCCATCTTGGCTACTTCCTCCTCTATTAATATTTGCACTATTTTAACTGCATATTATTTTGTTTCATTTGTGAATTTTTAAAGTATTTTATGTATGTTTCTGTGAATAAACTATGTTCCCAAGTAGACTGTGTTTAAATGCTCTTATTGAGTCTTTTGTGGAGTTTCAGACAGTTTAGTACGTTGTAGTGGGTGATTCAACATAACTTGCTTTACACTGGCAACTTGCATCACAGTATTTTTCTCCATACTATCAGGTCTTGAATTTGGGGACACTCTGAGGGTCTGTTTGGTCGGACTCTCTCTTGAGGTCTACACACTGAGAATTGGAGTTCTGTTGGTATTAAGAGGCAAGATAAGAAAGAACCAGTGTTGCTGTTGTTCAGTCACTAAGTCACATCCGACTGTTTGCGACCCCAAGGACTGATGTGCCAGGCTTCCTTGCCCTTCGCTATTTCCCAGAGTTTGCTCAAACTCATGTTCTTTGAGTCGGTGATGCCATCCAACTATCTTATCCGTTACTGTCCCCTTCTCCTCCGGCCCTCAAGGTTTCACAGAATCGGTGAGACTTTTCCAGTGAGACTGGTAGATGAATACAGCCTGTGAGGAGAAGAGGCCTGCACCAGCGGAAAGATGCAGCTGTTGGAAGTGAGCAGAGTGGAGCTTGCAGAGAGGTGGAAGCCAGCATGATTTGGATGCCTAAGGATGCTCAGAGATTGGATTTCAGTCCCTGGAGGTGGGGGATTGTCTGAGAGGAGCAGAGTAGATTCCCAGTTTTCAAGGGGTGTATTCCAGGGAGAGGCTGGATGTGGGAGAGAAAGTTACCCAACTTCTGCGGTACTTGGAGGTTAAGGGGTTTGACTGAATGTCACAACAGTCTAATTAGATGGTAGGTTCTATTGGCAACAAGCCCCCCAACGGTTAGATGCTCTCCAAAAGTCACCTCATTAACATAACAAAAGACAAGCTGCCTCAATTTCTTATCACTTAGGAAATTGCAAGGGTTTTAGGAGCTCTATGCCAGTAACAGGGATGAAGACCACATGTATACTTCAGTTAAAAAAAAAAAATATTTGACTGCATCAGGTTTTAGTTGCAGCTTGCAAACTGTTGGTTGTGGCATCTGGGATCTGGTTCCCTGACCAGGGATTGAACCCAGGCCCCCTGCATTGGGAGCATGGAGTCTTAGCTACTGTACCATCAGGGAAGTCCCTATTCTTCTTATTATAAGTCACAATATCCCAGGAACAAAATTGATTAACACCAGCAATATGCTAGGCATTGTGCTAAGTACTGGGGATAAAGCTGTGAATGAGATAGACACAGTCTCTGTTCTTACGGAGCTTAGAGTCTTAAGGAGAGGACATATCATTAAACTGAAAATTACAGGTAATTAAATAAACACTAAGAGTATAAGGAGGTAGATTCTGCAGAAATGTATGAGTCTTGAGACTTAGTCTCAGTAAGAGGGAGACGTGCAGGATCAGAAAAGGACTGGATTGGCCCTGTGATCTTGTGGGTAGGGGCTGAATTGCAGAGACCTGTGGTCAGAGGAGGCTGAGCCCAGAAAGCAGAAGCTGGGTTTTAAGGTTCTAGGTACTTCCTCTCAGAACCCACAGGGGATAATCTTTCTGTACCGTTTGTGTTACCTTCTGTGCAAGAAGCTACCAATTTGTGCTTTTCCCAAGTTTAATTTCTGCCCATCAGGCAGAAAATATCCTAAAATATGCTACTGTGCATGTAGGATTCAAGATAAAATGTGGTTTCTAATAAAAATACTTTATTTAGAATATAGTGGTTAGATGAAGTTTCTTCCCCTAACGTGTGTAGTCTGGGGTCATATGAAATTTTCTCAAGTTGAAGCTTGAGGTTTGTAGAAGGGTGGTAGGCAGTGAGAACCATCTCATGTTTGCACTGTTAGTTTCTCTCTGATGCATCAGAGTCACTCAGCGTAGTATTGACTAATCTGTAGAATGGATATGTTTATTTATTCACAGAGTTTTCTTCATACCAGCAGTTGAGTCCTGTTCATGCCTATTTTGACTTTGGAAAGAAAGAAAGGATTTACAGGGCAGGTAGACTTCTCGGATAATGAAGGTGATATGCTCTCAGTGGTTGGTATGGGGAAGGAATGAGTGGCAAAGGGAGAAAAGGCTATATATAAAAAGTGACGAAGTGATTAAAAAAATTGTTTTTTCCTAATTTCTGATTTGAAATTTGGATATTTGCAGTCAGTGAAATTCAGTTGACTTCTTACATGATGGTTCCTCCTTGGCATTTTATTTCAGTTCTGGTGTCTGCTAGCAGGTGGGCAGCAGTGCCTTTCAGGGTGTACTAGTGTGGCTGCCTGCCTAGTGAACACGCATTTCATTTGGTTATATATATATATATAGGTGTGTGTATACACACACACACACACACACACACACACACCCCTATATAGTGCTTCCCTGGTGGCTCAGAGAGTAAAGAATCTGCCTGCAATGCTAGAGACCCAGGTTCGAGCCCAGGGTAGGGAAAATCCCCTGGAGAAGGAAATGGCAACCCACTCCAGTATTCTTGCCTGGAGAATACAGTCCATGGGGTTGCAAAGAGTTGGACACGACTGAGTGACTATACTTTCATTTTTCATATCTATATGTGAACTAAGGATGCCTTGTGATTTGCTAACCGCACATATATTTGTATACGTATTTGCCACGTTGCTGGTCATTTCTTAGTGAATATTCCCAGAAATGAGAGGATTAAGTCCCAAGGTGGAACACATACATAAGTTGTTTGGAGCACTGCCAGGCTGCCCTCCAGAGAGGCTGCACTAGTCTACTTAGCTCCAGTGTGAAAGACAGTGTTCCAGCATGGTTTATAGATTGTAAAAGGAAGAAAAGTGATAGATGCTGTCAGTGATACTGAGATGGGCATTGCAGTGGCAGGCTTGTGCTCAGTCTTACCAAAGTGTTGATACTTAAATTATGATCAGTGGGAAATTTGGCAGAAGAATATGCTTAGTTGCTTCAGTCATGTCCGACAAATCTTTAAATCTTGCTACAAGGTGTGGTACACTGGAAAGATCATTAAAGTGGCATTTGACGTTTAATAAATGTTAGATTCCTTTCAGTCCCTCTCTATTACTTTCTCTAAAATGGTGCCCCTCCCACCTCTAAACCTGTGTACAGCTTTAAGGAGCTTGGGCAACATTTCACGAGAGAAACCTGGTGAACATTCTTAACAAGGAAGAGACAGCAGACACTCATGGTGCAGAGTGACAAAAAATGGCACTATTTTTGTGCCTCTCTGCTGTGTACTCCTGGCAATATGTGTTTTTACCCTCAGAGGCAGTGAAAGTGTGATAATTGCTTAGTCATGTCCTACTCCTTGTCACCCCATAGACTGTAGCCTGCCAGGCTCCTCTGTCCATGGAATTCTCCAGGCAAGAATTCTAGAGTGGATTGCCATTCCATTCTCCAGGGGATCTTCCTGACCCAGGAATTGAACCCTGGGATCCTGCATTGCAAGCAGATACATTACCGTCTGAGCCACCAGGGAAGCTGATGATTTCAGATCTTATCCCAGGACCATGTTCACTCTGAGGAGCTTCCAATAACTGAAGCAAAATGCTGCTGGTAGTTGGTCAAGATGTTTAAATGTTGCTTGGTAACTAACTGATCGCTTTTGAGTCCTGATGATGCGCTGTGATGCTCAGTCATGCAGAGGCCCAGTGGCTCACCTCGGCCTGCGCTGCACGGAGAGGTAGTTGCGTAGCTTGCCATCCCTTGGGGTGAGTCCTCCTAGAACACTCTGGCGTAGGGAATCTAAACCTTTCTCTAAATGTTGCTTTTCTAGAAAAGTTTACTCATTGATAGGTAAGAGCCAAGAATATTGGACAACTGCATTTGGATAGCCCATTGACTGGCACATAACAGGTGCTTATTGGGTGAACAAAACATAATGAGAGAATAAACAGGAAAGTATTCATGGGAAAATTGACATTACGTTTGCTTGATTTCATGTCTATAATACGTATGAGAAACCTCTTTCAGTGCTTGATGCAGAGGAGGATATCAGTATTCCGAGTGTTCTAGTAAAGTATGAACAGAATCTTTGGGAATAGAGAATTCAGAATCCTCTCAAAAATAATTTCTATTGGTCCTTCAAGGCCTAATCCCTGAGGTGAAAAGTATAAACTTTTATTTCTTCTATCTAGTGTTTCAGTTATAATAATAGTACTCATTGAATACTTTCCATGTACTATACACATACTATCTTATTTGGTCTTCACAGCTTGATAAGGCAGGATCCATTATAATCATCCCCACTTTACAGATAAGGCACTGAGACACAAAGGGTAACTTACCCAATGGTATTTGGCTACAAAGTGGCAGGGGTGGGCTTCACCCACTTCTGCTCTCACACAAGGCCTGTTTTGTGTTCTCAGAACCATGTCATGAAGATAATTCCCCCAAATGGGACATCTGGTCACTTTTAGAAAAGAGAGTGGAGAGGAAATGAATTCATTTCTACTTACCAATTAAACATCACTCATTTAGCAAAGGAAAAAATTAGGATAAAATATCTTGATCATGGAAAAATTAAATGGCCCTTTCAAACCAATATTTAAGTCACATTTGCTCCAGCCTGGCTTTCTCCCTGTATGGGTGGTAGACCAACTAACCTTTCTATTTTTCTCTTGGACATTTTGGCATTTTATAGACATACAAAATGCATTTGTGAAGTGCTCATAATTTACAATCTCTGCATAGCACTCCTCCCTTTATTCCCTGCTATGATAAACATAACCAGATAGCAAGTTCACAGAAGGTTGTGAGCTTTGAAGTCTTTGAAAAATCCGAAAATTATATGACAATATTGTATATGCAATCACTGCTGAGAGTAAGCCAACATCTTCCCAAATGCCAGACACATGGCCCCTATAAATCCTCTGCTAAGAGCAGAGAGAGGTGGTCCTGTTTATTTAAACTTCAGAGTGGAATGGACATGGTTAGCATCACGATAATTGACACAATCAGGATATTCAAATAGAATTGCTGCTACTCATGTGTATTTAAATGTCATGCTTACATCAATAGTTCAGAAGAAGGAAATCTCCACACTCAAGGTTGGAGTAAATAAAACAGCTTCACCTTTCATTGAAACATATGTGAGAGGATTAATAAATGTCTGAGGACTGTATAGTTTAATCTTGAGGAGATAAACTTTTATCAGTGAAAATTTGCAAACTTTTTGAAGCCCTTTGAAGTTACATTTGTGTTCCCTTAATTGGACCAAAAGTTTCCTAGTTGAATACAAGAGGAGCCTAAGAAATTTCTCTTTATGGTGCTCTGCTGCAATGGCTCAGTATTTACCTACAGTTTTATATATGTCAGGTTTCAATTATGATGATCTATAAATTTATGTCCAGGAAGGAGAGTCCATTGCTCAGCATAGAGTTATCTGCTTATTGTGTTACTAGATACAATCCTGTGTGTAATTTTGAACTGGAATTTTCAGTTTGCTGTCCACACTTTTGGAAAAATACACAATTTGTGCCCAGATTGTTTTAAAAGACTCTAGGAGCATAGATAAATGTATACTGAAAAGGTCACCCAAAGCAGTCTTGATGGACAGATGTGACATGTCAAAAGCTCTGGGTGTATCTCAGTCAGTTCCTACAAACCAGGGTGAGAATGATTCATGGAAACAAGGTTAAAATGAAAGATTCTCTGATGTGTAATACCATCAAGTGATGGTGGTGTGGCTAGAGATTAAGAGCAATATGGAAAAAGACTATTCAGAATATTGACAGAGGACAAAATCAAATGATGAAATCTAAAGTACCTCCTTGATCAATTTAGAGGTTGAGAATATGTCACGCTAACTTTTTTTTTTTTTAACTGTAGATGAAACTGAAAGTTTGGAAATCAACTACATCTCAAAAGAGAAAAGATAGCTTTCAGGTTTCAACTAGTTAAGGATTAAAGAGTGGAAACATAACGGGTTTAAAACTTTCCTCTAAGGTTAGATTTTGAGGCTCTGAGTTAAGAATGAGTCATTCTAGATAGCCAACTTCAACATTTTCTTGCTCTTGAAAGATCTGGCTAATCATGTGCAGTTTTTGTTTTATTTCTGGGAGAGAAAGTAACTTCACCCTCACGTCTGATGAATCACAAAGTGACTGTTGGGTTCGAAACATTCTCTCCTCCTGCTTGATGATAAGTTAGCTGAAGCTAGTACATATGGCTCAGATAGATGGATCACTCCTTCCTTCTTCTTTTTCATGATTTTTGTCAAGGTCACCAATGTTATCTTAGAATTAGGGCTCAGAATTCAGCATCATCTTTGACTTTTCCCTTCCCTCTTTCCTTTCTGTTGCCAAGATTGTTTCTATCTTTGGAATACTTCTTGAATTTATACTTTGTTGTGCATTTCCATTGACATTGCCTTAACTTAGGTGATTATTACCACTTGCCTATATAGTTGTAAGAATCTATAATCTAACCGTATGTTTTTGTTCCTTAATTTTTTTCAGTGTCTTCTGTGTGCTCAATCTGGCAGACTGAAGCACAGTATTTGTTAATTCTTGCCCATACTGTTTTTTGATTCTTTCTGACTTTGCTGCTGTTCTCTCTGCCTGAATGATTTTAACCCTTGTTATATACATAAATCATACCAATCCTTCAAAGCCTAGCTCGAATGTTTTCTATCCTGAGTTTGTCCTGATTATGAATCTCTTGTCTTTCCCTTCCTATTGCAACTTTCTTTCTCCCTTTATACAGTCACTTATCACTGCCTAATTTATCATAATAATTTATTTTATGTTTTATTTCTCCTACTAAACTCCAACATTCTATGTAAGATCTATGTCTAATTAAACTTTATATCTCTGGCACAGACTTAGGATAGTCAGTTCTATACTTTTCATTATGCAAATAATGCAATTCAGGAAATAGAATACTAATTACCCAATAGTACAGTATATGTCTAAATGTCAATAAATTGTATATTTTTGTGTCAGCTTCCTGAATGTCAAACCATAGGCCAGTTGCTAAATTTCTGTTATAGTGTGACTGTTATCATTAGGCATAGAACCAGTGTTTTTTCACATTAACATTTTTTAATCATTAAAGGTAATTTTAATAATGCATTTTATTCAAATCAGTACAGTGTATCTGAAATATTACCATTTCAGCTTGTAATAAATATAGACATTTACTAAAGAGATATTTTACATTCTTCTTTTTCATACTAAGTCTTTAAAATCATGTGTGTGTTTTATATATATATGTACCTCAATCCAGGCACTTAATTTTCACTGGAGATATTTGGTCTGTTAAATTTCATAAAATTTACCACTGGAAAAGTAGATTCACATGCCCAGGTTGTTCCAAATATACTTCAGGTTTTACAGTAACTGAATTGAAGATCAGTTTTTAATTTTAGATTAATAATACATTTTAATTCAGCAATTTAAAAAATTGAAGTATAGTTAATTTACATACTGTGTTTCAGATCTGTAGCAAAGTGGGCTGGAAATATGAGTGTACATATAAGTGTACTTTTTCCTTCACAGTAACTTAAAAAAATAGCCTAAAGGACAAAGTAAATCTGATAAACCATGTAAAAGTTTGGTCTAATATAATCAGTTAAAATTTCTAGAACAAAACATTTTTATTTCTGATATAGGGTAAAAATCTGAGAACATGCAAGAGTAATAGCAGGATGATTTTATAATCTTTTTGAAGGTATTACTAATTTTAGTTGTTGCTAATTAATACATAATACATATTGTTAACATTATTCCTAATAATATTACTAACAGTGTGAAGATGAGACTGTTGAAGTATACCAGTGCTTTTAGATATTGGTGTTAAGGATTAAGTTATAAGGTTTTGGGGTGCTGCTATCTGTCTTTACCTGATTGTAATGAAGTGAGTTTATATTCCTAGCACATTATTGGAGAACCAGACACATCTTAGTTTTTGGGGATGAATAAATTCACACCAGCTCCTATAAAGAGTGAAAGGAAGCATAAGCAGAGACAGGTTAGGCACTAGACAGTCCATGGAATTCTCCAGGCCAGAATACTGGAGTGGGCAGCCTTTCCCTTCTCTAGGGGATCGTCTCAACCCATGGATAGAACCCAGGTCTCCCGCATTGCAAGCAGATTCTTTACCAGCTGAGCCACAAGAGAAGCCCCAAAAGGCTTATATGTCACAGTATTGTTTTAAGAAAGAACTGAGTGGCTATGTATAAAGCACTTAGAAAATTGTTAAGTACTGTATAGCTATTTAGGAGTTTGTACCTATCACTGTTATTATGGAATGTTAGATTTAGGATAGTTGCTTAGGCATTGTAGTCTGAGACTCTTATTTTATGGATGAAGAAAGTGAGACCCCAAGCGGGGTCATCAAGACCTAGGAATCTCTTCACAGGGTCCTGGGCTCTTATATTCCATGCTAGGCCCAGTGCTATGTGTGAGACCTTGAGTTGTGGGTGTTGCAGACCCTCAAGGATTTCAGGCTTGGACAGGTGGAGATTACAGCAAGACCAACGCCATGATGGGCAAGTGCAGCTTCTTACCCAAGAGGAACTCCAGGTTTCTTAGGTTCTTCTCCTTTCCCTGCCACTCTCCAAGATGGCATCTAGGGAAACAGAGGAGTCATTTGCCTCTGTGACAGTGACAAGATGAGAGCTTTGGATCCATGCTGGTGATCTTGAGTGACCTCAGCCTGCAGCAGCTTGAGGCAGGATTTTGGTTCCCTGGCTACAGGTTGAAGTCAGGTCATGACAGTGAAAGCACTGAATCTTAGCCACAAGACCACCAGGGACCAGCAATCAGTGACAAGGCTCTGGCCCATCAACTCTGCAGAAAATGAGTTTCTACAAAGAGGCAGAAAGTAGAGAAACAAGCAAAGTGTCTATTAGGGGGAAAAGAGTAAGTATGGATAGACACACAGGTGGGCTCAGAGAAGTCCCGCCCTTGCGGGAGTTTGATTGGCTTATGTGGGGGCGTGTCTTCTGGCCAGTCATCATGCCTTGCCAGATTCTGGGTCCTTATTTGGTATATCTCAGGGTCTTCTCCTGTGTGCACGTGCATCTCTTAGCAGGAGACCCGGGTTCAATCCCCGGGTTGGGAAGATCCTCTGGAGAAGAAAACGGCAACCCACTCCAGTACTCATGCCTGGAAAATTCCATGGATGGAGAAGCCTGGTGGGCTACAGTCCATGGGGTTGCAAAGAGTTGGACACGACTGAGCGACTTCACTTCACTCACTCCCTTGAAAGACCGGATACAGATGAAACATTGACTTACCAATAGGGGAACTTCTGAAAAACACCTTCCTTACCTAAAAGGATGCATAGGAACATGAGGATCCACCAGAAGTAGCTGTGTCATACACTCAGTCAGCATGGGTCCTAGGCCTGGAGACTGGAGCACATTCTCCTCAAGGTGACTCAGCATTTGTGGGAAAGTGTTCAGAAATGTGGGGGGATGTACTCTTTGTTATTGTTCATCTGGAATTTATATTTTCCCAAAGAAAACCTTTAATGGGGTCTGTTTACCTCCTTTAGGGGATATCTCTAGAGGGTGGGATAATCCAGCCACTTCAGATAGCTTGGCCTCCCTCCTTCCATCTTGAGCTTTCACTTCCTGTGCTATGTCCCCGTGCAGTATTCCAGCTTCATGGTAGGGTGCATTTCCTTACACTCTGCAGTATAGTGCAGGGTCAGCACCTTACGCAGGAAAGAACACATTCATCTTGCTTTCCTCAGAGGTCAAGTGCCCAAGGCAGCACTTCAGGCTTTCAGGACTCAACTCCTGCCTAACCTCTGCCTGGTTTCTGATCCCCTAGGGCCTAGTAATTACCTTTACTGATGTGCTAATTACCTTTACTGTTGTGCTGAAGGGCTTCCCTGGTGGTGCAGAGGTTAAAGCGTCTGCCTGCAATGTGGGAGACCTGGGTTCAATCCCTGGGTCGGGAAGATTCCCTGGAGAAGGAAATGGCAACCCACTCCAGTATTCTTGCCTGGAGAACCCCATGGACAGAGGAGCTTGGTGGGCTACAGTCTCCAGGGAAGATTCCCTGGAGAAGGAAATGGCAACCCACTCCAGTATTCTTGCCTGGAGAACCCCATGGACAGAGGAGCTTGGTGGGCTACAGTCTCCAGGGAAGATTCCCTGGAGAAGGAAATGGCAACCCACTCCAGTATTCTTGCCTGGAGAACCCCATGGACAGAGGAGCTTGGTGGGCTACAGTCTCCAGGGAAGATTCCCTGGAGAAGGAAATGGCAACCCACTCCAGTATTCTTGCCTGGAGAACCCCATGGACAGAGGAGCTTGGTGGGCTACAGTCTCCAGGGAAGATTCCCTGGAGAAGGAAATGGCAACCCACTCCAGTATTCTTGCCTGGAGAACCCCATGGACAGAGGAGCTTGGTGGGCTACAGTCTCCAGGGAAGATTCCCGGAGAAGGAAATGGCAACCCACTCCAGTATTCTTGCCTGGAGAACCCCATGGACAGAGGAGCTTGGTGGGCTACAGTCTCCAGGGAAGATTCCCTGGAGAAGGAAATGGCAACCCACTCCAGTATTCTTGCCTGGAGAACCCCATGGACAGAGGAGCTTGGTGGGCTACAGTCTCCAGGGAAGATTCCCTGGAGAAGGAAATGGCAACCCACTCCAGTATTCTTGCCTGGAGAACCCCATGGACAGAGGAGCTTGGTGGGCTACAGTCCATGGGTCACAAAGAGTTGGACACGACTGAGCGACTTCACTCACTAAGATGTGCTGAAAGTGATCACTAACTCACTTTTGTCCTCCACATTCATTAATGCTGTAGGGTGCATGACTCACTCCAGCTATTTGGAATCAAAACCCAGGTGGCAGTAGAGGGCAGCTGTTCTTTGAGGTGGGATGGAGTAGTAGATGAACAGAGGATATAAAAGCTACCAGTGACATTTTCCTCTTGGACTGTTAGCTCATGGAACTACACACATCCTCTTTACTCATCTCTTGCGATTCAGCTTCAAGTGGTATCCAGAAGTTCCTCCCTGACACTTCCACACCCACAGGAATAAGTTCTTCTTCTACCTATATTCCAAAGCATATTTGGAACAGGGACACTTCTTTTAGAGTTTCTATTATATTGTATCAAAGTGACTTATTCAGAACTTATTTCTCTTCCACTAGAAAGATTCTTTCTAGGGCAGAGACCAGGTCTTGTTTATCTTGGCATCTCTAATGTCTTGCAGAGGTGTTGGTTCAGAACTGGGCCTTAGGAAATGGTGACAAATGTGTAAAATAGAGATAGTTCTGATTAGGAGCCGAATTTCTTTGATCTTGAACTTTGATCCTGCACTTTCCAAATGACATGCTAGGAGTAGGGAGTGTTCATACTTACTGATGTTGCAGGGTAGGCTAAAAGGGTATAGAAATGAAGGGAAGAGCTTTTTAAAAGTCATATGGCCATAGTACTTCTTTCTTGCTGGTGATAGCCTGCTAAGAAGAATGTGGGGCTGGAATGAGTGTCAAAGAGTGTCAGGCTACTCCTTTGTTTTGAAGGTGGCAAGAACCACTAGAACCCTGAAACCATCCAGATCGAATCCTTTCCAGATTGATGCCTCCTTTCCGGTAAATGCCCCCTATTATTTAATGGCTTATGATGTTGATCTGTTAAAAAACAGAGCCCCAAAATATCTCCTGGCCACTTATTGTGTTCAAAGAAGACACCATGCTTCCCTCATCTCAAGAGGTACATTGTTCTGGGGAGTGTTCCTCTCACTGGTGCCCACAGTCTATCCCAGGATCCAGTTTTGTCTGTGGAGCATTTGGAAATGAACCTTTAGAATGACTTTTACAACTCAGGAGGCCAGTTGTCTGGCTTGGATAAGGCTATCGGGTTTAGAGCTGGGTCATCTAGCTCTGGAACGCATGGTTCAGAACACATTTGAAAGGACAAGTGAAATGCAAATCACCTGGTTTTGGTGAGTGGGCTTGGATAATAACAGACTTTCTGGACCCCACTGTTCTGCTTTGTGTCTGAGTGACTGCACTGAAAGGGATATTCAAGAGAGCCCTTGAAGAGACATCCAAGTTGCTGGGAGGCGTTGGTCCCCAGAAGTACTTTTAGCATCCAGGAATTTATGTATTTTATTTTAAAAATCATACCAGCTTAATTTTAGTTAGTCATGGATTTATATTATTTTTAGTTTACTTTTAATTCCTGAAATTTTAATAGTAGAGGAGGAATCTCTTCTCTTCCTAAATCTGGGTCACTATGAGGGCCTAACTTATAGAGAAAGTCTTCCTTCTTCCTTTCCCTGGTTTCCTTTCTGTTCTTTTTGTGAGTTAGTTCAGTAATAACTAAAACTCAACCATGTATCTCTTCATCGCGGATGGAAAGTTCCACATAGGAAATTACCATATCAGTAATGGGTTAGTCGTTGATGTTGACCAATGTAAGGAAACCTACTTCCTTACACAAAAGGTTAACTGACCAACGGGAAGTAATGGTGGGGAGATTGATGGAGGAGGAGTTGAGTTGTAGTCGCATGGTGAACTTAGCTAAACACACCACGGAAAGTACCAGGCAGTAAATGAAACTATAAGAGGTTAGAAAACTCTCCCTCTATTTTTTGAAATTAAAGACTGTGAAGGTATGTATGATTTCTAAGTTTGGTGAACACATTTCTGAATAGGAAGTGAGTAGGCTTCAATCACTGGAAAGAAAAGGACATGGTGGAGGGCAGGAACATTTTCAGAGCACTTCTCTCACCAGCTGAATCTTGCCATGGAGCAGTGGTTTTCAAATGATTCCTTGGAGTGTAGAAAGAAAAACTAAGACTTGTCTTTATCCTTACTGAGCTCATTCTTTAGAACTGTCTGTTTCTTGTGCTGTTTTATGGTGTATAGAATGGAAATGCTACAGAGAAGAGGAGAAAGCAGGTGGTTGTATCACGATGGGAAGAACTGGAGATATGGGGAGAGCTCAGAACTTGGAGGTCTCCCCACTCTTCCAATCTGGGAAATGTAGCCATTTGGGAAGATTCTGGAGAGGTAGCAGGAAGAACGTTGACCATTGCCTAGCAATGACTATGTGACAAGTACTGGGTTTTGTGGTGTTTATTCTTGTTCTGTCACTGCACATGCAATTTGCTCATGCCCTTATACTTCATATTCATTTATTATTTGTTTAGTGAATATCTCATTTGATCTAGACAGATTAAGAAGGTTTTAATTTTCCTAATTTTATAAGCAGAGTTTAAGGCAGTTAAGTATTTTCACAACAATGTATGGTTTCAGTTCAGTTCAGTCACTCAGTCATGTTCGACTCTTTGCGACCCCATGAATTGCAGCATGCCAGGCCTCCCTGTCCATCACCAACTCCCAGAGTTCACCCAGGCCCACGCCCATGGAGTCAGTGACGCTATCCAGCCATCTCATCCTCGGTCGTCCCCTTCTCCTCCTGCCCTCAATCCCGCCCAGCATCAGGGTCTTTTCCAATGAGTCAACTCTTCGTATGAGGTGGCCAAATACTGGAGCTTTCCCTTGTTTTGCTATATAGGTTTGTAAACCTACAGATCGTATCTCAAAGAGATTCTTCAATAGGTTCAAGATGGCTTCTTGTCTACACATAGCAGGTGGATTGTTTATAGAGTCAAGGTATAATTTGTTCTGATTTTCTTTCCTTTTTTTAATTAAAGGTGAAGGTGTAGTCGCTCAGTCATGTCCGACTCTTTGCAACCCCATGGACTGTAGCCCACCAGGCTCCTCAGTCCATGGAATTGTAATATTAGGCCAGAGACACTTCCCTGTCATTCAGGCTGACACCAAATTTTGGTTTGCTACTTCAGTGAGCTGAATCTTCCTTTCTAGGCATTAAAAAAGTGAGCAAGCAAAGAAAGAGAATAGCTTAAAACTCTTGTAATGGCTAAATTCCAGGGTATCTATTACCTCTTAGTCTGTTTCATTGTGTTATTGTTTTAGTTGCTGAGTTGTGTCCAGTCTTTGTGACCCGTGGGCTGTAACCCACCAGGCTCCTCTGTCCATGGGATTTCCTAGGCAAGAATGCTAGAGTGGGTTGCCATGTCTTCCTCCAGTGGATTTTCCCAACCCACGGACTGAACCCATATCTCCTGCATTGGCAGGTGAATTTTTTATGACTGAGCTACCAGGGAAGCCCCCTGTTTTGTTGTAACAAGATTTCAGTCAATACAAAGTGGCTGATACTCCTGTTCCACAGTCTGTTTCTCAATACCAGAGCCTGCCATTTTTCCCTTTCCTGGTAGAAACCTCTCATCTGCATGTCTGTTGTTTCCCAGCATATGACCAGGGTCTCAGGAGCAAAAGTCGCATTTTGTTCATCTTTCTGTGTTTCACAAAGTGCCTATCAGAGAGAGTATCTACATTTTTTGAATGAAAAAGTCTTTGTTAAATGCATTTCTTCCAACTGTAGATTTCAATCTATGGATCAGCGCATTCCACTTGATGTATAGGTGATTATTCTGTTTGGTAAAGAATCTGCCTGCCAGTGCAGGAGACATAAGAGACATGGGCCGATCGCTGGGTTTAGAAGATCCCCTGGAGGAGGGCAGGGCAACCTACTCCATTATTCTTGCCTGGAAAATTCCATGGACAGAGGAGCCTGGTGGGCTATAGTCCATGGGGTTGCAAAGAGTCAGACACAACTGAGCACACGTGCAACCTGTTTACTTAAAACAGTAATTTTTCAGCTCGTCGCTGTCTTGGTAGTAAAGCTAGACATATTCATAGGTTCTAAGAAATATAATGCTATTCTTTTCAGAAAAACTGGATTTAGAGTCTTAAGTAAAAAGAATTCCATCTCTTTCTTATGATGAAATGTGTGTGAAGTTGGAGGACCAACTAAGAGAGTGGGTAAATGAGGAAAGAAAAACTTTTCTCTCAAGTGCTCAGGCATTTAATCAAAATTCTTTTAACATAATTCACTGGTCACATAATTCATAATTTCATTGGTCCTCATTGTTGTGAGGACCAATTAGGGCAATCATTGAGAGAGTTCTTTGGAAACTCTAGATTACAGACATGAAGGTCATTTGTAAAAAGTAAGGTTTTAAAGCCAAAATAAGTCTTTCAAAAAACACAACTTTTGATGTATGTGTACATCAATGTATATGCTGACCAGTGAATATTAAAGGTAAAACTGTGTTCAGGTAATATTATCTAAGGGGAATGACATAACATATACCATTTTAATCATTTTAAGTATATTGTTCAGTGACATTAATGGCATTAAAAATTCTATATAATCATCACTATCTCCAGAATTTTTTCATCATCCCAATCTCTATATACCGTAAACAATAACTCCCCATTCTTTCCTTCCCCCAGCCCCTGGTAACCTCTTTTTTCTTTTAAACTTATTTTAGGTAGATCATATAAGTGAAATCATATAATATTTGTCCTTTTGTATCTGGCTTATTGCATTTAGCGTGTATTTTCAAGGTTTATCCATGTTGTATCATGTATCAGAATTTCCTTTTTAAGAATGAATGATATTCCATTGTACATTTATACCACATTTTACTTATCTCTTTATTATTGACAGACACTTGAGTTGTTTCTATCTTTTGGCTATTGTGAATAATACTGCTATGAACATTGGTGTATAAGTATCTGAGTCCCTGTCTTGAATTCTTTTGGTTATATGTACCTAGAAGAGGAAAAAAACAGAACATTTAAACCCTTATTGTTGCCTGTTACTTTGAGCACAGATACACTTTTTTTGGTTATCCAGAGAAAGTGTGGAACCTCTGTTGGTGCCCTAAAGAGTGGGCACCTGCTTTATTCACCTTCAACCTGCTCTAGGCCTCTATCCTTTCTCCTCGCTGCCTCCTCCTCCTTCCCTTAATTTGATGCTTCAAGATGTAGCTACAGAGGATTCTGAAATCTGACTCTCATCACTACTGGTCTGTGGTGAAGTCTATTTAAATTAGGTCTGCCAACTGGTACTACTTTGGGGACTGATAAAGTGGGCTGAGAGAAGTTAAGGGCACAATATAAGGGGAAGTTTAATAGAAATGGAAAGTGTCCTGTAGAGCAGTGGTCCACAACCTTTTTTGGTACCAGGGACTGGTTGCACGGAAGATATTTTTTTCTGGGGGGTGGGAGATGGATGGTTTATGTGGTAAAAGTAAGTGATGGGGTGCTGCAGATGAAGCGTTACCTGCTCACCCACCGTTCACTCTCCTGCTTGGGGACCCCTGATATAGAGAACTATGCTTGACAGAGTTCAGCTTTAATTCAGTTATGAATAAATTACTGTCTGCTGAACACTGTTAAAATACAGCAGAGAAGGAGATGAGAGCTAATGTTCTGGAGGGGGATGCAGACATATTTACTAAGCAGCAAAGAACTGTATGTTATAACTATCCATTTGTTTAGTCAACATTCATTAAGCACCTACTATACATGGTTCTAGGCCTTGGGTATACATCAGTGAACCAGACAAGGTCCCTGCTCTCCTGAAGCTGACCTTCTTGAGGAAGAAAGTGGACAAGACAAGAAAATACACAGTATTTCTCCTGTGGAGAAAAATAAAGGAAGATAAGGGATAGGAATGATGGGGTGTGTGTGCTGTTTTAGGTAGGTTGACCAGAGCAGGCCTCTTGGAGTGGGTGACTTTAACTACAGATCTAAATGAAATGAAGAAAGTCAAGGGGAGATGTGGGTGATGAGAGCCTGGCAGAGGAAAGTGGCAACTTCTGTAAGCTTATATTCCAAAGATGGATACAGAATTTTGGGACTTAAATTGATGGGACAAATAAATTTGATGCTCTGTGATTTTAAGGACATAATCCTTAATAGAATTATTGAGAATCCTTAAAAGACTATTCAATGGCAAGGTACTTGCATTTTTAAATGAATGTTTCAAATTGGCGGTGGCACCCCACTTCAGTATTCTTGCCTGGAAAATCCACGGACGGAGGAGCCTGGTAGGCTGCAGTCCATGGCGTCGCTAAGAGTCGGACACGACTGAGTGACTTCACTTTCACTTTTTATTTTCGTGCATTGGAGAAGGAAATGGCAACCCACTCCAGTGTTCTTGCCTGGAGAATCCCAGGGATGGGGAGCCTGGTGGGCTGCCATCTCTGGGGTCACACAGAGTCAGACATGACTGAAGTGACTCAGCAGCAGCAATCAGTGCTAGAAATCTCTCTCTCTCTCTCTCTCTCTCACACACACACACACACACACACAAGCATGCATGGTGAGAGCTTCTGTGCATGGGGTAGCTGTTTGTGGTCTTGGTGTAGGCGTGGAAGCCCTTCTATACTTTCTCCTCCCATTAAGATTCCTCATTCTGTCAGTGTCATTGGTTAGGAAAAAATATTGTAACTTAATCAGTTCAGATGGAGAAGGCAATGGCACCCCACTCCAGTACTCTTGCCTGGAAAATCCCATGGGTAAAGGAGCCTGGTAGGCTGCAGTCCATGGGGTCGCAAAGAGTCTGACACGACTGAGCGACTTCACTTTCACTTTTCACTTTCATACATTGGAGAAGGAAATGGCAACCTGCTCCAGTGTTCTTGCCTTGAGAATCCCAGGGATGGGGGATCCTGGTGGGCAGCCGTCTATGGGGTGCACAGAGTCGGACACGACTGAAGTGACTTAGCAGCAGCAGCAGCAATCAGTTCAGACTAGGTAGAATAGGAATAACTAGAGTTTTAGACCAGTTTAGATCTCTTAGAAACATTTAACAAAAATATGCTTAGTAAGCTGAAGAAAGACATCCCTAGTCTTGAAATTACAGGAAGGATGACAAAAATGTTAGAAACTTTTGGGCAAATGGAAAAAAAAATCACAACATGTAGCTCCTTAACGTTGACTCTCCTTTACAGTATAAAACCATGCGTGTGTGTGTGTGTGTGTGTGTGTTTATGTGTATGTGTATGAGGGGGCTTGCAAAACAAAAAGCACAATTCTTATAGTCCTACCTTAAGCAGTGTATAAGCTGGGAGGGAAGATAGCAGACATGATAGGGGAAGGGCTGGCGGATAGTACCAAACCTAAACCTAGTCTCTGGCACTGCCTGTGAGGGAGGGACCAGAGATGCTAGGAAGACGGAAAAGGCTGGAAGTGAGGAGGGAGGATGTGATCTAGTCCTTTAAGGACAGGTTGGGAAAGGTCTCCCCAAAGGAGAGGATGGCCTGAGCAAAGATACCAAGTTAGGATTGTGCAGTTGATGTTTAGATACAGGAAAGGGGTTCCTATGGAGTAGGGCAGAGGCTCTCTGGCTTGGAGATGATAGGAATAACTAGAAAAATCAATAGAAAGCCAAAAAGAAAAAGCTCTGTGCTTTCCTTCTTTTGTAAGTTGCTTTTCGACTCATTAATTTATCTGATTATGAGGGAAAATCATCACTTGCTCCCCCATCTGTGTGCTGCTAGTGGGGGCAACTGTAGATCTCAAGATATTCCATGTAAAAAAAAAATGACTGTTTTCTAAGAACTACATTTTCACTGGTTGGCATACAAGCTGACTGAAAATTTAAGTAGTACAAAAGGATAAGAACCAGTGAAACGTTTCTCCCAGGGCCCACCAGGTCTTATTATTAATATACTACTGATTATTATTATATTATCAATAATATAATAAATATTATAATATATTAATAACTATCTTCACCAGTAGTTATTATTTCTTCTTTCTCAGCTTTCTTGCTATCATCCATTCAGTCAACAATTATTTATTGAATGCCTGTCATGGACATTGGTGATACAACAGTGAACAAAAGTCCCTGCTCTCAAGAAGCTTATATTTTAGTCACAAGAAAGAGCAAGCAGCAAGCATATTTAAAATATTTTTTAAATATGGGATTTAAAATGGGGTTATCCTATACATCCCTAAATGGGATTATCCTATACATATTCTTTTGCAACCTGTTCTTTTCACATGACAGTACATCTTGGACATCTTTCCCTGTCAGTCTGAAAAAGCCTACTTCTTTTGTTGATAACAACTAATAATTACTGAGAATCTACTATGCTCCAAACACTGTTTTATTCACAACAATCCTCTATTGTAAATACTATAATTATCACTTTTTTTTTTACAGAGGAGAAGCTGAGGCCCAGAGAGGTTGGGGAACTTTCTCAGAGTCACCTGGCCAGTCACTAATGGAGCCAGATCTGAACCCAGACTATCTGATTCTTCACTCCAGTTTGACCCCTCCTGATGGCTGTGTAGTACTCCTTTGTATGAATGTAAAAGTTGGCTTAAAGCTCAACATTCAGAAAACTAAGATCATGGCATCTGGTCCCATCACTTCATGGCAAATAGATGGGGAAACAGTGGACACAGTGGCTCACTTTATTTTCCTGGGCTCCAAAATCACTGCAGGTGGTGATTGCAGCCATGAAATTAAAAGATGCTTACTCCTTGGGAGGAAAGTTATGACCAATGTAGATGGCATATTAAAAAGCAGAGACATTACTTTGCCAACAAAGTTCCATCTAGTCAAGGCTATGGTTTTTCCAGTGGTCATGTATGGATGTGAGTTGGGCTATAAAGAAAGGTGAGTGCTGAAGAATCGATGCTTTTGAGCTGTGATGTTGGAGGACTCTTGAGAGTCCCTTGGACTGCAAGGAGGTCCAACGAGTCCATCCTAAAGGAGATCAGTTCTGGTGTTCATTGTAAGGACTGATGTTGAAGCTGAAACTCCAATACTTTGGCCACCTGATGCGAAGAGCTGACTCATTTGAAAAGACCCCGATGCTGGGAAAGATTGAGGACAGGAGGAGAAGGGAATGACAGAGGATGAGATGGTTGAATGGCATCACTGACTCGATGGACATGGGTTTGGGTGGACTCCGGGAGTTGGTGACGGACGGGGAGGCCTGGCGTGCTGTGATTCATGGGGTCGCAAAGAGTCGGACATGACTGAGGGACTGAACTGAACTGAACCTCAGCTTACTTAGGCAGTCTCCTATACGTAAGCCAGTTTTAGATTTTTTGCTATCACAGCACTGTAACATTTTTATAGTATGTTTGCACATATTTGTGGTCATCTTGTAAGGTAAATTCCTGAGAGAGGGAAACATACACATTTCTATATATTTGACAGGCATTAATTTCCCTTTAAAATATTTTATCAATTTCTATTGCCATTAACAATGTAGGAGAAGGTGTAGATTTCCTTAAATATCCTTCAACAAAGGTAACTACCAGACTTGTAATAGTTATCAATATGACAGGTAAAAAATGGTATAGAGGTTATACTTAAATTTTTTTTGATTCAAAAGAGTTTTTCATTATAAATATTTTAAAGAAATGATTGCTTCTTCATATAGATTGTTCTTCGTCCTTTTGCTCATGCAAGGAAGGGAGCCATCACTCTTGATTCAAGAAATTCACTTCATCTGCTCAGTCATGGTCAACTCTATGACCCTATGGACTGCAGCATGCCGGGCCTCCCTATCCATCACCAACTCCCCGAGCTTGCTCAAACTCATGTCCATTGAGTTGGTGATGCCATCCAACCATCTCATCCTCTGTCATCCCCTTCTCTTGCCTTCAGTCTTTCCCAGCATCAGAGTCTTTTCAAATGAGTCAGCTCTTCACATCAGGTGGCCAAAGTATTGGAGTTTCAGCTTCAGCATCAGTCCTTCCAGTGAATATTCAGGACTGATTTCCTTTAGGATGGACTGTTTTACCTCCTTGAAGTCCAACAGACTCTCAAGAGCCTTCTCCCACACCACAATTCAAAAGCATCAATTTTTTGGCATTCAGCTTTTTTAAAAATATAAATTTATTTATTTTAATTGGAGGTTAATTACTTTACAGTGTTGTATTGGTTTTGCCATACATCAACATCTCACATCCATACATGACTACTGGAAAAACCATAGCTTTGACTAAATGGACCTTTGTTGGCAAAGTAATGTCTCTGCTTTTAATACGCTGTCTAGTTTGGTCATTGCTTTTCCAAGGAGCAAGTGTCTTTTAAAAAATTTCATGGCTGCAGTCACTATCTGCAGTGATTCTGGAGCCCAAGCCAATAAAGTTTGTTACTGTTTCCATTGTTTCCCCATCTGTTTGCCATGAAGTGCTTGGACCAGATGCCAAGATCTTCATTTTTGGAATATTGAGTTTAAAGCCAGCTTTTTCACTCTCCTCTTTCACTTTTATCAGGAGGCTCTTCAGTTCCTCTTCACTTTCTGCCAGAAAGGTGGTGTCATCTGCATATCTGAGGTTATTGATATTTCTCCTGGCAATCTTGATTCCAGCTTGTGCTTCTTCCAGTTTGACATTTTGCATGATGTATTTAGCATATAGTTTAAACAAGCAGAGTGACAATATACAGGCTTGATGTACTCCTTTCCTGATTTGGAACCAGTCTGTTGTTGCATATACAATTCTCACTGTTGTTTCTTGACCTGCATACAGATTTCTCAGGAGGCAGGTCAAGTGGACTGGTATTCCCACCTCTTTCAGAATTTTCCACAGTTTATTGTGATCCACACACTCAAAGGCTTTGGCATAGTCAATAAAGCATATGTTTTTCTGGAACTCTCTTGCTTTTTCAATGATCCAGTCGATGTTGGCAATTTGATCTCTGATTCTTCCACCTTCTTTAAATCCAGCTTGAACATCTGGAAATCGTTTGTTCATGTACTATTGGAGCCTGGCATGGAGAATTTTGAGCATTACTTTGCTAACGTGTGGGATGGTGCAGTTGTGTGGTGTTTGAACATTCTTTGGCATTGCCTTTCTTTAGGATTGGAATGAAAACTGACTTTTTCCAATCCTGTAGCCACTGTTGAGTTGTCCAAATTTTCTGGCATATCGAGCGCAGCACTTTCATAACATCATCTTTTAGGATTTGAAATAGCTCAACTGGAATTCCGTCACCTTCACTATGTTCGTAGTGATGCTTCCTAAGGCCTATTTGACTTCAGATGCCAGAATGTCTGGCTCTAGGTGAGTGATCACACCATTGTGGTTATCCAGGTCATTAAGATCTTTTCTGTATAGTTCTTCTGTGTATTCTTGCCACCTCTTCTTACTATCTTCTGCTTCTGTTAGGTCCATACTGTTTCTGTCCTTGATTGTACCCATCTTTGCATGAAGTGTTCCCTTGCTATCTCTAATTTTCTTGATGAGATCTCTAGTCTTTCTCATTCTGTTATTTTCCTCTATCTTTTCACTGATCAGTGAGGAATTCTTTCTTTTCTCTCCTTGCTATTCTTTGGAACTCTGCATTCAAATGAGTATATCTTTCCTTTTCTCCTTTGCCTTTTACTTCTCTTCTTTTCTCAGCTATTTATAAGGCCTCCTATAGATAACCATTTTGCCTTTTTGCATTTCTTTTTCTTGGGTATGGTCTTGATCATTTCCTCCTATACAGTGTCATGAACCTCTGTCCATAGTTCTTCATGCACTCATGCACATCTAATTGCTTGAATCTGTTTGTCAATTCCACTGTATAATTGTAAGGGATTTGATTTAGGTCATACCTAAATGTCCTAGTGGTTTTCCCTGCTTTCTTCATTTAAGTATGAATTTGGCAATAAGGAGCTCATGATTTGAGCCACAATCAGCTCCTGGTCTTGTTTTTGCTGACTGTATAGAGCTTCTCCATCTTCGACTGCAAAGAATATGCTGCTGCTTCTAAGTCGCTTCAGTCGTGTCCAACTCTGTGCGACCCCATAGACGGCAGCCCATCAGGCTCCCCTGTCCCTGGGATTTTCCTGCAAGAAAACTGGAGTGGGTTGCCATTTCCTTCTCCAATGCATGAAAGTGAAAAGTGAAAGTGAAGTTGCTCAAATATAATCAACCTTATTTTGGTGATGGCCATCTGGTGTAGAGTCTTCTCTTGTGTTGTTGGAGGAATGTGTTTGCTATGACAAGAGCATTCTCTTGGCAAAACTCTATTAGCCTTGCCCTGTTTCATTTTGTACTCCAAGGCCAAACTTGCCTGTTACTCGTGGTATGTCTGGACTTCGTACTTTTGCATTCCAGTCCCCTGTGATGAAAAGGACATCTTTTTGGGGTGTTAGTTCTGGAAGTTCTTGTAGGTCTTTGTGGAACCATTCAACTTCAGTTTCTTCAGGCTTAGTGGTTGGGCCATAGACTTGGATTACTGTGATATTGAATGGTTTGCCTTAGAAATGAACAGAGATCATTCTGTCATTTTTGAGACTGCACCCAAGTACTACATTTTGGACTCTATTGTTGACTATGATGGCTACTCCATTTCTTCTATGGGATTCTTGCCCACAGTAGTAGATATAATGTCATCTGAGTTAAACTCATCCATACCAGTCCTTTTGGTTCACTGATTCCTAAAATGTCAATGTTCACTCTTGCCATCTCTTATTTCACCACTTCCAACTTACCTTGGTTCATGGACCTAACATTCCAGGTTCCTATGATGTGTTGTTCTTTACAGCATCGGACTTTACTTCCGTAGCTGGGTGGTGTTTTTGCTTTTGCCTCATCTCTTCATTCTTTCTGGAGTTGTTTCTTCAGTAGCATTTTGGGTACCTACTGACCTGGGAAGTTCATCTTTCCATGTTATATCTTTTTGTCTTTTCATACTGTTCATGGGGTTCTCAAGGCAAGATATTGAAGTGGTTTACCATTCCCTTCTCCAGTGGACCACATTTTGTCAGAACTGTCCACCATGACCTGTGCATCTTGGGTTGCCCTATACGGCATGGCTCTTAGTTTCTTTGAGTTAGACAATTCTGTGGTCCATGTGATCGGTTTGGTAGTTTTCTCTGATTGTGATTTTTATTCTGTTTCCATTGATCAAGAAATCTCTCCTTTCTTTGTGACTGTGGAGCCTTGGCATGGAAAGGCCCTCCCTTCTCTCTGATCTGGCTTTCAGTGGAGAGTTGAAGGCTCAGTGTCATGTGTTTGAGAAGAGAGTTGACACAGGGGATCAACTTGCTCTGGTTAGATGTGATTAAAACATATTTGGTTTCAGTCCTTAACTGCAAATCTGATGCAACTTCTGGAAACCCCATAACTGGCTTTAGATATATTGAAAAGTAGCCCCAATCCTTTCAAAATAGACATGGACCAAAATATTTTGTTTTTATCTAATCCTATGTTAAAAACCAGAACACTCTTAAGAAAAAAAAAAAAGGCACAACAACCAGAACCCTCTCTAAGTGATTCTAAACTAAGAAGTTTAAATCTGTTTCCATGTGCATTTGTTCTTCAGCATCCTTAGGGTTAATGGTTTGCTTCCTCTGAGCTGAAATTAAGGATGTTGGGGGAAAAAAGAAGTCCTCGCTCTGCATGTTACATGTTGCTTGAATGTGCTTAGCTTTCATCCATAAGAGAGTTGAAGTCCCCTTCTAATGATTTTTAAAAAAAATTGACATTGCTAATTCCTTCAACTCTGGCAAAAACAGGTAGGAACTCCAAAGATATTTACTTATCTTCCTCAGTTGAGGGTTGATAAAAGTTTAATTTGAAGCCATGGTGACCCCTTTCCTTATCTGCTTCTGTTCTTCTGAACTCTTGATTCCTACAGAAAAACCCATCCTGGGGAAGCCAGCCTCTAGGGAGCTCCCTTTTGTTTTTCCAAGATTAACCAGTTCTGCCCTGGGAGTAGCAACAGGCAACTCTTACTCGCTCTGCATGTTACATGTTGCTTGAATGTGCTTAGCTTTCATCCATAAGAGAGTTGAAGTCCCCTTCTAATGATTTTTAAAAAAAATTGACATTGCTAATTCCTTCAACTCTGGCAAAAACAGGTAGGAACTCCAAAGATATTTACTTATCTTCCTCAGTTGAGGGTTGATAAAAGTTTAATTTGAAGCCATGGTGACCCCTTTCCTTATCTGCTTCTGTTCTTCTGAACTCTTGATTCCTACAGAAAAACCCATCCTGGGGAAGCCAGCCTCTAGGGAGCTCCCTTTTGTTTTTCCAAGATTAACCAGTTCTGCCCTGGGAGTAGCAACAGGCAACTCTTCCAGGAGAAACTCTTCTGGGCTTTTGGTATGTTTCCAAGGACCGTTTTTTGCTCCCTCTGTTCTTCACTGGTAGTGAAGCTGCTTCCCTGCAACTCCTTCCTCCTTTTCTGATGAGATGCTACTTCTGATCTACCTCAAGCAGCTTCCGGTAGTGGTAAGCGGCCAAGAGTGTTTTTCCGGGAGTTGATCTCAGATTTTCAAGAACGTCCCCTAGAGACCCAGTTTGTTTTCTATGTAATTACTAGAGCTTTCAGAATAGCCTGGCTTTTCTCATTATTCTCACTGATATTGTCACGGAATGGGTACCTGTTTGATCTTGCTGCGCTGCTGGGAAATCTCCTTTTTGTGGGGAGAGGCTTAGGTCAAGGCTGAGGTGAGTCTGGGGAGCACTGAAAGATTGCTGGGACCAAGAGAGAGTTAGCTCTGCCTTGTTTGGTGCTTTTTGTTTCTCTTTTCCGGGTTACTCTTTTGTTTTTCTGTGTGTTGAAGTTTAGCAAACAGTCTTTATTATTCTCCTCTCATTAAAAAATAATTTTGGGGGAAAGTTAGTTGGATTTGGAAAATAGGACATTTTCTTTTTTTCCTTTGAAGTTCAAATTTGATCTGTTAGCATCATCTATTACATGGCTAGTGGAGAAACATCAGTGCAGCATTTTTTCTTGGTTTCTGGATACTTGTCACCTTCCTTTGACCACAGTTGATTTAAAACTTTTTTTTTCCACCCAGGGGGCTCATAATTGATGCACCTATTCAAGATAGTGTTCATTTCATGATCAGTTCTTCCTTTGGACATAAACAGTTTGTCACTAAACTCTCCCTTTAAGGCATAAGGGGTAGGTATGTTTCTAGTACTGAGATTTCTATGAACAGAGAAATAAATTCTAGTTGTTTTGTTGATAGACATGAGAGAGTCTCATATCCCTAGTTAACAATGAGCTGTTTTGAAGAAAAAAGAGATGAGTGAGAAACATTAAATAGGGGCTGAAAACTTATCAGAAGGGAGGTGAGGAGATACGGTATCGTGTATGGGATTACCAACACCTGTGTTCAAGACCAGCCACCTTACCTGTGTTGTTCCCTGCCTGCCTTTACAGCAGAATATAAATTCAGAGGGATTTTGAGACCTAGGATTTTGAGACCTATATTTGTCTGTCTTGTGTTTTTATATCGTTTCATCATCATGATGCATCTTTAAAAACTGAGGAGCCAAGTGATTTTTTTTGTGTTATTGGAGGATTTTTTGTGCTCAAAAGGATTTTATTTTTTTCTTATATGATACATTAGAAATTTTCATTTAGTAGGAAAAAGAAACTTGACCTATTGTTTCAAATAAGAAACTATTACTGTCCTTGAAATAAAACTTCTTATGTATGTATACTAGATGTTTGCACAGCATGTACAGGAATCAGATGCTAGTATTTGCTTTCAGGATTTCTCAAGAGATGTCAGGGAAAACACTGTAACCTCAAAATGCTCCACGTTTGTAGTGCATGCCTCAAGTCTTCTTGGCAATATTGACAAATAAAATTCTAATTAAATGTTAAATATAAACATTAAATATTTTGGAAAAGTTTTGGAAACGGTCCTTCCTTAATTTGAGGCTACCTTTTTCTTTTCTTTCTCTTCTTCACTCAGTGTTAGTTTGCTGAGCACCTGCCTATCCTCCAGCAACTTCGGTGCTGGATGCCCTGAAGAAGAGGGTGTAGGAGGAAAGCTACACCATTTTGTTTCCATATATCTTTCTCTGAGCCTTCTTTTGAGGTTGGGTGTTCCCTTGGACTTTGTCCTTGTCTTCTCACTGACTCATCCTCACCCGCTGGCCTCTCCTCACTTCTCTTCATTCTTCTTCTTCCTGAGTGAGATCATTCATCCCCCATGACTTCAGTGCTTCCTTATATGTTGACGATTCCAAGTCTGCAAATCTGCCTCTTCTCTTTTGTGCTGAGGATATTTTCAGTGATCAAGAGGTATTTCAAGCCTAGTGTGCTCAAAAGTGAACTTAACTATTGTCACACCTAAATTCCTGCTCCTGCTCCTCTACCTTCTCTTTTCACTGCTCTATTTGTCATTTTCATTAATTATCCTCTCTTGTCCTGAGCCCAAAACTCAGAAGTCATCCCAGATTCTTTCTTGCTTTGTGCCCCAGCATATGGACCATCTTAAACGTTTGTCAGTTTCAACTGCAGACACATTTCTAGAATCCAGCTCCGTTAGCTGTTGTCATTATGCCCCATCTTTTTCCATTCCTGTTCTTGGCTGTGAGAGTAAAACCTTCCTAAAAACTCTTGTCAGCTTGCACTCACATAGAGGGACACGAGGAAGCAATGACAGTGGACAAGGGAGCCTAGATTCTAAGCATACCTTTCTGCAGAGAGAACACGTCTGCCTCCCCAATACCTGAGGATCTATCAAGGTCTTGACTGTAACAATGTCCTGTGTCACTTCATCTATCAAATGGGAGAATGATAGTTCCTGCTCATAACATTTTGGTGAGGATTAAATGAGAGGTTACCTTTAACATGTGCTTAGCATGAGGCTAGGTACTTAGTGGATGGGAGTGATGATGCTGACAATGATGACTTCTTTCAGACTCCATCTCTTACCTATCTTGCCAGCCCCATACATACCACACTCTTCCATGCCCCTGTAATCTGATTCCATGACTGTCACTGCTCCTTTTTTTTTTTTTTTTTAATTAATTTTTATTTTTTAGTTTGTTTTGCTTTACAATACTGTATTCGTTTTGTTACACATTGACATGAATTAGCCATGAGTGTACATGAACTCCCAAT